>CAVNYN010201918.1:0-24723 GCA_963692815.1 Nyctanthes arbor-tristis
AAAAAAAAAAAAAAAGAAAGAAAAGAAAAAACATAATTGTTATACATAGTACACTGCAATTTTGGATAGATTGGAAACTTTAATACTTTATAGACTTTGGATCCAATCGTGGCCATTGTTTCTCAATCATACTCGACACTAATTGCATGGCAAGTCAAACTGATCCATAGACCATAGGGATTTATACACTCACCTTTTAAAGAGATGTGTTACCTTCATCATCTCTTTCCTTTCTTGCGAAGATTGTCACAACTTTGAACCTTCAATTTTCTCAAAGTTTTGTCTAATGTGGTATAATATAATAACTTATAAATGCAATTTTGGTCAATAATAACATTTCAAAAAATTTTAAGGTCAAGTTTTGAAATGTAACACATTCTTAAATTTTGAGCACAGCTTTTGTATTGTATATTTACCCACAAAATTACAAGTTTTATACTACTGCTAAGGTTTCATAAAGTAGCAACAACAAAAATCAAAAAGTGCACTAACTCATGTGCCTCTATTTGTTTGTTACATCTTTTTATGCCATTTCCCATCTTTTTGTACACCGTTTAGAATGTGTGTTATGCATTACTAAACACAATTATACATTATGATAACATAAATTTTATCTCATTTTCTTTCATATTACTATTTCACCATATTAACATTTGAAGCCCATACTTTTTGCCATTTTCAAGATCCAACTTGATACATGACCAAGAGCTTCATTGTGTTTGGTACTTATTTTTAATTTAAAATTGTTATTTTTTACATTACTTTTCATAGATGTTTATATAAATTTAATCACATAGCTTTGAAGGTAACAATACATAGATTTTTTTTTTTTTTTGCCATGAAGTATTGGACAAAATTTCACCATTTATTCCCACTTATTGTTAATTAAAAATAAAACACTAACAAGGCATTAGAATATTTCAGAACTTTTGTAATTTCACTTAGTAATTGATATACATAATACTTGTATTCAATCACATCTTTTCTTTTAGAAAGGGGAAAAATAATAAATCCCTATGGTAAAAGTTAAGAAGAAAATCCTTTCCATAAAAAAAAAAGCTAAGAAGAAAAGATAGAACAAAGAAAAAAGTGGAATGAAAAATAAACCAGAATAGACCAACCATTCAATTCAATAATGTCCAAAATAATAATTTTGAAGACTGTGACCCTAACCTATCCAATAAATTTAGGTCAACTAATAATCTTTTGAATATAAATGTGAATACTACTCGTTTTCGGGATTTACAAAAAGATGATGTACTTAAAAATCGTTGTTCTTTAAAATCATTTTAAAGGTTAACATCCTAAATAAGAAATTGCGTTCATAAGTAACTTTTTTTGTGACAAAAACAAAATTCAGGTCAATTCGCTGTCCGACCAATGAATCATTAAGGAAAAGATAAGAATAATTAGTGATTCTAAAAAATTGAACAATCCATGGCACATTAATCATTTGATGGGAAAGGGCCTGAGAGTCCCATCATTGATGCAAAAAGATGTAATTATAAAAGAAAATAGAGCCATTAATACTTCTTATCATTCCATAATTCCATAATTACTTTCCTGTGAAAATGGATTGAGAAAAACATAAATAAAAGGAAAAAAAAGAAAAAGACAGTTAACTTTTTCACTCATTCACGCAACTTTCACTTAAAAATTGTACTTTTACATGTAGTAAATAACTTTTTATTAGCTAGAGTTGCAATTAAATAATAGTTTTTTTGTGGTTTTCCAATTGTATATGAGTATGATTTCCTAACTAATAATTAATTATTTAAATAAAAATGTAAAAACTATGTGTTTGCTCAACTATACGTAATTAATTTATCTGAAAGTCAAATTTGCGAACAAATTACTTATTTTTAAATATGTTTTTCTGAGATTTACCTAACGAAAATGGAAAAAGACAAAAAATAAAATAAAAATAATAAAAAAGTAAACGGAATGACCAAATAGTATCGTCACTGACCCGGTGGACCCGTGGTCATAACCGGACAAAAAACTGCGGTAGAGAAAGACCCCCTGCCACTTTGTGTAATTATGGTCCAAAGGTGAGGGTAATCATTAATTGGGTTATTACAGCCGATGCTGAATTTCTTTCACCTTTTGTCTTGTTAGGAATTGGTCCTTGATCTTTGAAAATTACTATAATAGTCACCAACTTTCGTCTTAATACAAATAGGGAGGGGGTGAAGAATATGTGACTTGAACTTGGGTAAAGACCCCTATAAAGGGATATACTTCTTGCCACTCAACTATCTCTTTGGCCATAACTTATCAAATTTTTGTTAAATTGAGCACTTCATATTTCTATAAGTATATGTGTCACCGTTCAAGTGAAAAGAAGTAGAATAGAACTACGGTCTATACTAAAAAATGCACTATAATTTGTAAGATTCTTTTAATTTAAGTTAATGGACTCGCAATGCCCTCCAACTTGGTGGGACAATTACTAACGCTCGAGCCTGAGGTCGTCAACCGGCCTGACATGGGCAACACAATTGAACATTACCACGAGTCATCAAGTTTGTTATTAATAAGGTTCAAAAGTTAAATTCATATTCTTGTCAGCTTCCTGAAATACAATAGACAAAGGCATTTGTCCTTTTGAGGATGTAGGCTTTATTTGGCAGTGTGTCTTAACTGTCTTTCATTGTCCCCTCATATAGAATGTCTTGAAAATCGAAAATACCTTAAATAATTCAATTTTGAAGAAGAAAAATTCAAAAGTTAACAAAGCAATTTTCTTTTTAATTCTTGTAATTTACACAAGAATGCATGAGGAGACCATGGGAATGAAGCAAAAATTATTCTAAAAATTCTTGAAATAAGTAAATTGTCCATCGTAGGAAGACTGAAATATGAGGAATTCTTTAGCGTATATCTTTTCAGAGTTTCTCCATTGTGCTTTTTGGGTGATAAATTGAAGGGAATAGTTGTTCTGTTCTTGACTGAACCAATTCCAAGAATCTTTTCACAGTCCCAAAACAAAGACACACAATTTCTGACTCCAATTCTTAAAAATTATTAGTTGGAAAAAGCCCAGAAAATCCGACAAACAATGGCAAATACTGTAGTTTTCTCCAAAAACCATGCCTGTTCTTGTCGCCCATCTCTCATTGATTAATCATCATACATAAGAGTGAATTCAAGAACAGTACAGTCTTCCCTTTTCTTCTCCACCTCAAATCCACCTAAAAATAATTTTGCAATTCTCTTATTTCTTCAGGTAAAAATTTTGTAGAGACCACCAAACAGTGTTGCTTTCGATTCTCGTCTAGTGTAGTGTCCAATCAACTACGTACACCTCGTATCATCACCCCACCCTCACCCCCATTATCTTCTTCAGCATTGTAACATGTAACACAGAGAAAAAGCACACATTAAGATCATTCACAAGAAACAAGATTTCAGAACTGGCATAAGAATCATATCCTTAAATATTCTCCCATTCATTCTTGTGTTGTTATCTCTATTAAATTTGAGAAATGGAGAAATTTCTTGTTGTGGTTAACTGTGAGCTCAAAACCACTGGTATAGTGTAGCCTTAACGATTCTTTGTGCTCTGATTTTCCCTCTTGCAGAAGGAAAGACTTGTCTTTTTTTCTCTTTCACTTTTCTTTTCGCATTTCTCTCTAGGAATGGATTGCAAGAACATCATAGCAGGGAATTTGGATCCAGAGAGGAAAAGTTGTGGTGGGTTGAGAACAAAACAGGCTGGGCGTGGTTCTTGCAGAGGAAGTTAGGGGAAAATCATCAATATCTAAAGGAAAAAGGTTCTGAAGAATAAGGAAGGAAAAATGGTTCCCCCATTGGAAAAGGAGAAGTAAAAATCATAATACTATCCTTTTTCCTCACTGAATCTGTCTAGGCATATCTTTATTTACAGATACATTCAAGAATATTCTGCTCTTCAACGGTGCAAGTTGCAATGGGGTACTTACTGAAAGAGGCACTGAAGACCCTTTGTGGAGTCAATCAATGGTCGTATGCTGTTTTCTGGAAGATTGGTCTCCAAAACCCCAAGTGAGTTCAATAAAAATCAAATCTTCTTTTCCTTCTTAGATTTTATGAGGGCCATTGTTGATAAGGAACAACATGAAAAGTATAAATTTCTGATAATGCTTTCTTAATTTGTTTAACTGGTTTTCCTATTACTGTCTTGTACTGTTCCGTCTACTTTTATCAAACATTATGATCCGCGACTATTTGTCGTTAAACAAGATATGATTTTCCGTGCCCTCCACCTAGTGGATATTGTTGTCTTGTTTTTTATTTGTCATCTGATAACTTCGATTTTCACTCTTTGGATTTTTGTGGTTGGTTCATTTTCCCGTCCTTAATAATCTATTTTGAGGTTATAATTGGAGACTTGTTTTAATCTGACTGCTATTTTTTCCTAGGGATGAATTTGTTAATTACTGATCTTGTTTTGTTTGAACCTATGTGTACTTACCTTCTGGTCTTTGTTTTACCTTAAGACATTCTTTTAAGTATTGACATTCTAAAAAACATGTTGATTTCATCTGAATTGTGATGTTGCAGGCTTTTAATCTGGGAAGAATATTACCACGAGCCGGTATTCTGTTCAGGGCTTCCAGGGACTGAGAATCCTGAAATTTGTGTTGAGGATTATAATACTTGCTGGGGTTCAGTTGAAAGTCATAATATGCGGCCCGGGGCTCAAGCAGGGAATAAAGTGCCTATGCTTGTGAATAGAATGATGATGGACAATTATGCTAATGTTGTTGGAGAAGGGTATAACAATTTCTGCTTTGTTGAGACTTTGACCAATTTGCTTTGTAACACACCTTAATTACACTTCTGATTTTTGTCTTAGACTAATAGGAAGGGCGGCGTTTACTGGAAATCATCAGTGGATTCTTTTTGAAAACTTTACTGGAGAAGCACATCCACCAGAGGTATTTCTTGCTGTTTATTTCAGATAGACTATCCTCTGAGGTTGTTTCAGTTAAAATACACTGCTGTAAACACCTACATACAGTTGATGCATGACATGACGGGGATTTCTGAGATATTATGAAACCTGTCTCTGTTACTGTAAGTTTCGAGTATTTTGAAGCTGCAATATTGATAAAACTCTTCCAATCTGGTGGTTTTCTAGGTTCTAAAAGAAGTGTGCCAACAATTTTCAGCTGGAATGCAGGTAAAAAAATAATAATAATAATAAATAAATAAAAATAAATTCAAATTTTGTTTTTCTTGGTTTTTCCCGAGCTAACTGTTTGTTGTTTTAACAATTTCTTTCTTTTCATCTCTCAGACAGTCGCTGTTGTTCCTGTTCTTCCCAATGGCGTTGTTCAACTTGGTTCCCACTCGGCTGTAAGTTCTCTCTTTTTTGAAATGTAACAAGGACACAATAACTTAGAACATATATTCTGTTGATGAAAATCGCAATGGTGAAGTGTTGAAGTTGATGTTTGCGATTTTGCTGTCTCAGATAATGGAAAACTTGCAGTTTGTGAATGATGTCAAGAACCTAGTTCATCATCTGGGGTATCTACCTGATGCCTTACTATCTGAAAACTACGCAGGAAACGACAGATCGGAAGAGCAATATTGGGGTCCCAGTAATTGCTGGGAATTCTTTTTACAGTGCTCTTCCGATCTCGGATCAACCAAGATCGACCCGTCTACTTCCATCCTTGACAGTTGCAATTACTATGAAAACTCCTGTCAGACTTCTGGATTCCCTAGTCAAACATATTTCTCTTCAGGAAGAAATCAGTCTAATATTGGAGAATTGCAAGAAATGAACTCAATCCCAAGTAATGTTGCGCCTCATGATGCCCATAATGGAGCAAAAGTCAATTTTAATTCTGTGAATTCATTAGTCAATGGAAAGACGAAAGCAGAAGTTATTCCCACATGTCCTGGCGTAAACCAACAGGCTTCTCCATACCTCCCACTGTCAAGAGGTGATCAACCTTCTAGCAGTGCATCTACTCTGAAGAGTGGCAGTACAAGACGGGCAGAAACACAAATCACATCAGATTCTGCAATGCACGGCCTTTTTAGCAGCCAAAATGCATTGACAACAAATTCAGCCCTATTTTCTAGTTCTAACAAAGACTCTGGTACTATCTTATCTGTCGAAGTAAATAGGTCTTGTAAAATTGCAAATTGCAATATGGAATCAACACCAGGCAATAACACTGTTTCAGATGCAAATAGAAATATCACTTACAGGAATCCAACCTCGAGTGGGCTTCCGGATGCCGATTCATCTACGATGGAGATGTCTCTCTCTGATTCTATTGACAATATGACCAGGAAGAAGTTGCTCAAACACCAGTCTTTTGGTACAATCATAAATGCCACATATGAAGATGTACATGTCCAACCTCTATCGGGAGATGATTTGTATGATGTTTTGGGTGTTGATTTGAAGAATAAACTTCTTAATAGTCGTTTGAAAAATAGTTTGAGCAGTAGCTCACATTTGCACGAGTGTGATTGGGATAAGAATTATTCTCAATCCATAAAAAGTGAGGGTGCTGCCTCCAAATTGTATCCTGCTGGTCAAGGAAACTCAGATCATGATATTGGCTCTGAGACTGGCGGCGATCGCCTGTTAGATGCTATTGTCTCAGGGATTCACTCTTGTCCTGAGCGGGGCTCGGAAGACGACAACATTTCCTGCTGGACGACCTTGTCAAGTACAACTTGCTCATCGGCACATAACCTTTCACTTCCCTATGGCCAGGGAGGGGCATTAGATAAAACAAAGGGAGAGTTGATTGGTTTTCCTAAATATTTCACAAACGCGAGTTCTTGTTCATTTGCATCTGGACCTTCCAAGAATGACTCAAGGACCTACTCCCAAAGAAGTTCTGTATATGAATCACAGATAAGTTCATGGGTTGAAAAGGTTTACAACGCTAAGCAATCAAATAGTGTGTCAACTGGTTATTCAAGGAAGCATGATGAAGTGAACAAAACAAAGCGCAAGAGGCTTAAACCAGGTGAAAACCCAAGACCCAGGCCAAAAGATCGCCAAATGATCCAAGACCGTATTAAGGAATTGAGGGAAATCGTGCCAAGTGGCGCAAAGGTAACACTTTTTTTTTTGGGGTGGGTGGGTGGGTGGGTGGGGGGACTTCAGATGTTTTTCTCTTCATTTCAATTTTTGTGATATGCTAATTCTTAGTCTTAGATATGTTATTAATGATATTTGCACATGTTGATTTGGTAAACAGTGTAGCATTGATGCTCTTTTTGAACGCACTATCAAGCATATGATTTTCTTGCAAAGCGTCACAAAGCATGCAGATAAGCTAAAGCATACAAGAGAATCCAAGGTATGTTATATAAGTTAGAGTAGTAGGCTATGCTATAGACTGTCTTAGAAATGAGTAGGACCTTCCCCATAGCATTGTATTGCTATTTCAAAGTAGAAATAAAATGACTAGAAATGGGTGATGTCTATGGAGTATATGGATGAGATTGGTTTGGCTAATTTCCATTTTGAAAGAGTACGCGTGAGTAAATTTCAGGACATCATGAGAATAATTGTAAAAATTAAGTACTTATCTTTCTCTTTTATAAACCTTTTCAGATTATTAGCAAGGATGGTGGATTGTTGTTAAAAGATGATGACTTTAAAGGTGGAGCAACATGGGCATATGAAGTTGGTTTGACATCCATAGTCTGCCCCATCATAGTTGAGGATCTAAACCAGCCCCGACAAATGCTTGTGGAGGTAATCATACACATCTGTTAACGTTCACCGATCCTTGCTTCATGAAGCTTGGGCAATTTCTCAGTTAGAAAGGCTTTGTTAATCTTTGTGCTTTTCCTTTTGTGCAGATGCTCTGTGAAGAAGGTGGTTTGTTTCTGGAAATAGCTGATGTAATTAGAGGACTTGGGTTAACCATATTGAAGGGTGTTATGGAAAGTCGCAATGACAAGATATGGGCACGGTTTGCTGTAGAGGTAAAATTTTGCCGTTCAACGCCAAGTTTTCTGATGAGATGGCAACTTGTTTGACATCCTCTTGAGTAATTCTATGTTTGCAGTCTATAAAACCATCTCATTTACTTTTATCTAACCAGGCACACAGGGACGTAACAAGAATGGAAATTTTCATGTCACTTGTTCGGCTTCAAGAGCTAACTGCAAAAAATGCCATTACACCTCTCAGTGAAAGTAGCAACGGTAGCAAGATGGTTCATCAACTTCAGGAAACAGGTCCTGTTCCTACAACTTGTAGATAGCAATTATCCGCCTTATGCTTAGGTTTCCATCTGACAAGTTAAGAGCGAGTTTAAGTTATGCTTGCCTTGACTATCAACCTCACTAGGCACTTTCCCTCGGACATTGTCATGAGTACTATGTTTGTCTCCCATGTGCTGAACTGTTGCTGACATAATTTTGGAGCTAGGATGACACCTACGGCAAGATTGATAGGGAAGATTTGACTAGCACACGCCACTGTTAAGTTAAAAAGTGGTTCATTACATTGTCCAACTCTTTATAGTACCATATGTTTTGAAGATGCAGAGACAGAAGGCAATACAATAGTATGAGAATTTGGATTAGCATATGTTGTAATCGCAAACGTATGGAGCTAAGTGGTTTCCTTGTTGATTCTTTACCTTTCTGGTTTTTATTACTAGTAAGAATGACAAGGCAGATAACTCGTAACTGGAAAAGAGGGAGCTGGTCGAGGGAAAGGTTTCATCTGCGATTTCCAGTGTCTCCTTGCTGTATACTTGTATAGAAAAGACAAGACTGCAATTTTATGTAACAGCAAGAGTTGTACGCATAACTGGTCTTCTTTTGTGGTTGATTTCTGTCAATCTGTCTCCTTTAGCTTGGATGCTTGTTTATCACTTAAACTAATGAAGTTGCCCTCTGTAATTTATTTCACTACTCGACTGAAATAGACACAATGAAGAACAAACATTTTGCGCATTTTCTTCCTGAATAATTTCCAATCTTGTTTTACTCCAACGTATCAAGCACAATGCTATTTTCATCCATTCTTGATACTGATTGAATAAATTCCACATCATGTCAGGTTGGCTCTGCTTATTTTTGTATAGGCAGACTCAAAGAGAGTTGGATTCTTTGTGTGAGTGTGTGTGTGTATACACACTAAATGAGTATAAACATAAAGGATCCTTTTTTCTTTGATTTTATGCTTTAGGAATATAATTTGATCCCTCAAATTATGAAAGGTTCTTAAGCAATCTAAGTTACCTGATAGACTTATATACATCCACACGATTATTCAAGATTTCATATGGTATTATTAATCAAGATATAACAAAAAATTCTTCTTTTCACTTCAATTCACTGCCAGTGAGACTAGTTTCTTGCTATTGGATATATGCTATTTGATATACCCACGTTACTTACCTGACCGGATCTCAAGAAATGAGTTGATTAGTACAAACAAGCTTCTAAAGTAAAGCTCGAAGTAAGATCTTTTAACCTGACTTGAGAAAAATGTGAATAAGTTCTTTTGTTTGTTGCAAATAATATATACTCATGCCAAAATATGCAGGGGTCATAACCTTTGCTGCCCGAGATTTTAGACCAAACAAGTTGTCTGTCAATTGATCAGGTAAACGTGTACTTCTTCCCCCCCCCTCCTCCTCCTCTTTTGCCAGCTTGTTTTCATCCGGCTCAAGCCAGTACTGAAAAAAGAAAAAGAATAATCTTATTGTATTGTCTAGTCTTGAATAAGAGAACGTATGATGTTATCTATTATACTATTCAGAATCTAACATATTTGCTCTGATTATCACAAAGGAAACATTATGCAATTCTTAGGTCGTGGATGCTTATTAAGGCATCCCTACCTGCAATCACAAACCTTCCTTTCATGAACTTATCAAATACCATCATTGTAGAAAATGGGTGAAATTCATGAGAAATATTGAATAGATTCTTTTGTTATTTTCCTTATTCTGTGTCTTCTTATATAAAACAGTAGCTAGTATACTCAAGCCACAGACCAACTTTCTGATTCATAGAGTTCCACAACTATCCAATTGATTACGTATCTGAAAGTTGAGAGCGGGAGAAAAGGAAAACTTTGCTGCAAGAAATGGCTAAAACTGCATGTCAGAAAAATTGCACAAGAAGATCCAAGAAGAGTGATCCATTAATTGAAAGTCGGATTGGCACTTACCTTAGTTTCATTTTTATATTACTTGCTCCCCATGTACAAAACCTTTGGTATTTCAGAAATGTGGGCTGTAATTACAGTAGTTGTAGTCTTTGAATTCTCTGTTGTTAAGTTGCTAAATATGCATTTTCATAGTATAATCATGATAGTATCCCGGTTCGGTTGTGTTTAGGGCAATTCCTCGTCACTTGTCTGTAGTTGAAAAGAAATGTCCTATCCACACCTGCCTGCCCTGATGACAATGTCATCTGTCTAGCCTAAATGTCCTTATTAAGAGCGTTTTTGCTTCACATTTTTTTCAGGTGCAACCATTGAAAAATGCCTAAACAGAGGATTGGCAACTCTGGTAGCTGGTGCTCTTGCTCTTGGAGCTCTAGTATCTCAGGGAAAACAGTTGAGCCCATGTCGATTGGAGTGTTCGTTTTCATACAAGGTACACATGCACGCTACTACGTAATAATCTATACGTGTGTTTTTATGTTTTCATTATTTTTTACAGAATGCCCCAAGACAAAATCCTAAGACAATCTCATTCCACCAAATAAGGTTCTATTTGGGATCATGTTTCAGACTGATGTATGTGTTTCTGCAGCTGCAGCATCAACTATCATTCGTTTCATTCCAAAGTGAAGCCGAGTTATGACCATGGAACGTCAACGTTCATATTGACATTCTGTCTAGTGTCAATATCAGGTATTAGGACTAATGATGTACTTGAGTTGGCCTTGGCACAGCCACCTCTGTGATTGTATCCATTTTCATTTGTCCGGTATGGGCTGGTGAGGATCTTCATAAACTTGTTGCTCAAAACAAGGAGAAGCTCGGGAATTTCTTGGAAGGTACAATTATTATCCATCAATAGTACTTGACAGTATTAGCAAAGAAAACGGACTTATGAGATTGTCAATATTGACACTGAGGAATTTACAACCTTGCAGCATTTGCAGACGAGATGCTAGACAGATCATCAGTCGCAGCAGAATCTGAGAATGATAAATCACTTATTCCTAGCTTGGATAGTCTTCTTCATTCCCAAAAAAATGGAGACATCTTCGTTGGTGACCTTTCTCAGTTCCAGGAATATATTAAGACTAATTTTTTAGCGATATCAACTGGCTTTTATGGGCAGGCCAATTTTGCAAGATGGGAACCTGGGCACGGTCATTTCATGTATCGGCATCCATGGAAACAATACCTTGAAATCTTAGATTTGATGAGGCAATTTGCCTGGAGGGTTGAAGCCCTCAAAGGCTACCTGACCTACAAAACTCAAGAGATCAATGGGATAATCCAAGAGACACTTTCACAATTGAGCTCACAATCTGGAAAAACACTAAAACAAATAGCCAGGGATATGGAAACCATGACTTGGCCAGTCTGTCCGAATCCTGGAATTAAGAACACGAAAATTGCATTGAAAAACCTGAAATCTTTACTAAGATAAAATACCAATATTCTGCAAGTAATACCAGTTGCTGGAGTGGCATCACTACTGATAGAAATAATGAGCAAGGTGGAAAATGTTAAGGAAGCAATTAATCAACTTGCTTAATGTGCAAAGTGTAAGAGTATGGACTCGGATGGAGTTGAAGGACAAGAATCCAACAAATAGTGCAGAATTTTAGTCAAGTTAGCAAATGAATCACCTGTGGCTGATCAAGAATCTCAATCCTCTCTTGAAGCTGAATGCTTAAAATTTTGAAGTGTAAATATATGTTAGTAATATTTGTACTTCTCTCGGCACTGCACTTTAATATGGAGAAAGAAGACTCTATAGCGTATATGGTATCATAGTCGAGGAAGCTCAAACAAACAATTCCAAGCGTTTAACGCTCAAACGAGATTGTAAAATCTGTTCTAAACTGAAGAAGCACACGACATAAATTTTGAAAAAACAGTGGTAGGTTACTTTTCTTAAAAGGGTTGAAATCCTGACACTAGATACAAATGATTTATGGGAAAATCAAAGACAGGAAAGGTGTTAAGAATTGACACATAATAGTTAAAAGATTTGAGCTCTTGACGTTTCAAAGAAAGTTGGATTGGATTTGGATGTCTGCATAGGTAGACATCTATTTTTTTGCTAGGTGGAGGAAGAATTCAATTTGAATTTGAACTCTCGACGCCTATTTACAACTAAGCATTAACTGAAAATAAATAACTCAATTTATATTTAAAGTCGTAGCTAGTGACATTAACAGTCAAAAGAATACTAGCTTACTCAATAAAGAAGGAGCATAACTTCTTACAACTAAGCACTAGTTGTCGATGATAGTGAAAAAAATCTAGTTGTATAAATGAATTGTGATTTAATTTTGTAAACAGCCCTTAACCTTTGCTTTCACTTTGCAAATGGATCCCAACCTTCCACATCTATGCTGAACACCCTTAATGTTGTTGATTCCTTAGGAGATGGCCCTTGCCTTCTAATTTCGTCCAAATTCTCTATTAAAATAACTCGTGTTCTGCACAAGACTACTTGGAATATTTTGAAAATTTTATTGGATATTTGTTGTATTACGAGCCTGTAATAAGTTTCGGTTGTCAACTAGGCTGAACATTCTTTTTCTGGTCTGTGGTATTATGTGCATGCTAAGGTTGCGGCTATTAAAAATATTTTTGAAATTCAATTGGGTTTTTGTTTTTTTTTTTTTTTTTAGAATTCAACTAACATCTATTATCCAAACATGATGACACATTTGTTAAATAGGATAAATTGAGAAATTACTTGGTGGATCTGACAAGTGAGAAACCTTCTCGTTAGGTTTATGTATGTCCAAGATATCTTAAGTTCATTGAGATTTCTACACCAATACAAACAATGCCAAATTCTTTAAGAGTTAAGGTAGATTTGGTAGGAATGATAAACAATGAATCATCTTAATAATGGGGAATTTGGACTGAAAGGGTCATCTCTGAAGGAATTAGCAAACGTTAGAGTTGTTCAAATCAGCATAAAAATAAAAAGTTAGAGGTCATTTTCAAGGAAAAAACTAATAGTACATTCTGTGTTACAAACTCTTGTACATAATTTAATTGAAATGACCGAGTTGCCCTTAATAATTGCAAACCAATTTCTCTGTCAAAACCCCATCTTCCCCAAGACCCGAGCCCACCTGCTAAAGATCGAATCGAAATCCCAGATCCCAAACTCCCCCGACTGTCCAAATCGCCGATGACCCCAACAGTCCGGCGAGTTCGACTAGTCTCCAGCCCTCTCTCTTCTTGAACAAGAGCACCATACCAGAGACACTGAAGTTGCTCCCCTTATTGCATCTTGCAGCTTGTAATTTAATTCTCAGACTCGCTTTGTAGGATGACTTTCATGAATTTTCCGGGTAAGCCATGTGGATTTTATTGCTTGAATGGGCTGGGTGATCTTTTGGTCGTGACATTGGTGGTGGAGGCATCGCCGGAGGTGTGCACCAAGGATAACTCAACCGGGTTCTCCAAGGTCTGGTGGTTCAAGGATTCCACGGGGAGGATTAACAGTGATAGGAGGGACGCTTTTGTCTTCTTGAACAATACCAATATGGCGTCGTCCTTCTCCATTGCTCCCGCGACTGAGGTGGCGGTGAGCAGTGGTGGTGGAGAAAAGAGATCGGAAGAGCGACGAAAGTCAACGGGACGAAGAATAGTAATAAGAAGAATCCAAAATGGCGACGTTGCCTCGCCGGAAGTCGTATTTACCTTACCGGCCGCGATTAATGGGATTTTTTACTAATTTAAATGGAAGTTTAACAAGAAATGTACATCCCTTTTGAGATAAATAATAGTAATTTCTTAATTTCTTTAACCTTTAATGTGAAGCGAGGGGTTCCGGTGATAGAGGACGGTTCACCGGTGAGGAGGGTGGGGGTTCTGTGATTTCAGAGAGAGAGAGGGAGGGTCTGCACGAAGCTTCAAAGGAGTGGACACGGAAGGGGCCAAGGACATAAGAGTAAATTCAGGGTTTTGTGTAAAACTTTTTGTGGACCAGTAACTACTAGTTGCGGGATTGCATTTTCAAATAAAGGCAAAGGTTAAGGGCCATATGCGTAATTAAGCCAATGAATTATTGCTTGGAGTTTGTCCGTTAACAAATCACCACCAGTCCACTGAGACGATTCGAGTCTGGAATTCAGTTTCATGGCTTCTTCAAGGGAGCCAAGCTTTTCTCGTTCAAATTCCCCCGCATCACTGCCAGACAAAACCGACGGAATCCATGTTTTCTGGCACGAGGGCATGCTGGAACACGACACGGGCAGAGGAGTTTTTGACAGTGGAATGGATCCGGGTTTCCTTGATGTCCTCGAAAAGCATCCCGAGAATACAGAGAGAGTGAAGAATATGGTGTCCATTCTTAAAAAGGGGCCTATTGCACCTTTCATTTCTTGGCACCAAGGAAGGCCTGCCGTTGTTTCTGAATTGCTCTATTTTCATACTCAAGGTACAATTTTTTACTGATTTTACATTTACTTGGTTGCTCTTTTCTTCCATTCTTGAGCATTTCTTTTGTTCACTCGTATCTTTGCCAAATCAGGATTGCCATTAATTTCTGTGGAGGAATAGATAATGGGGTCGAGACCAAAATGTTTTCGCTACTTAGACAATACATTTTGATTTTTGAAGTTCAGGAATCATTTCAGACAATGATTAACCATCGGAGTGTATGGGGAAATACTAAAAATAGTACAAGGTACAGGCTATGTGGTGCCATCAGCCAAAGGTTTTGTGCACAGATGTTTCTGAAGTCTGAAGAGTGAGGTTAGTAAATAGATCTGGCAGTGTAAGCTTCTAAACGAGGAGGTTCAATTTGGGAGCGAGGATGTGAGATTTCTTTCTTAGCTTGATTACCATGGAGAGATCTTAAGGTTGAGACTTTGGAAAGACCTCATTTTTTGGGTTAAACTGATCAATGATCATGAATGATTTGTGATCACTAACTTGCAAACGAAAGAGGGACGCTAGTAGTTAAGATATGGAGGTAGAAATACATTTGTAATAGAATATGAATGGTAAGTTGTGCCTAGTAGTTCGCATACCTTCTATTAACTTCTAGAAGCATTTTGAGCAGAAGATTCAAGAAAGAAACAATAGCAATTATTTTCAGGACTTGTCTTTGCTTGTTTCACATAGGAGAAGCTTCTCCTGTAGTTTTATATTGTTCATGTTATATCAAAGAAATGAAAAAATGACATAAGTTGACTTGCCATTTACTTTAAGCTGAAAATAGTTGTTGAAAATTTTCTATGACAATCTTTAAAGTTGAACTGAATTTAAAGCTGAAAATATTTTGCATTTCCAAATTTGTCAGATTACATAGATGAACTGCTTGAGGCAGACAGGATAGGGGTCAAGGTAATGTGTACTGGAACGTTTTTGAATCCTGGATCATGGGGTGCTGCACTAATTGCTGCTGGTAGCACATTATCAGCAATGCAGCATATCCTTGACGGCCATGGAAAAATTTCTTATGCATTGGTTAGGCCACCAGGTCATCATGCACAGCCTACTCAAGCAGATGGATACTGCTTTCTTAATAATGCGGGTCTTGCTGTACAGCTAGCACTCAACTCTGGATTTGAAAAAGTTGTGGTCATTGACATTGATGTACATTATGGCAATGGAACTGCCGAAGGTTTCTATTGCTCGGATAGAGTTCTTACTATCTCTCTTCATATGAACCATGGTTCGTGGGGTCCTTCTCATCCACAATCAGGAGGCATAGATGAGCTTGGTGAAGGAAATGGCTTTGGATATAATCTGAATATACCTTTGCCAAATGGAACTGGAGACCTAGGGTATGCATACGCAATGGCCAAGTTGGTTGTCCCGGCCGTAGAGAAGTTTGACCCTGACATGATTGTTTTGGTTGTTGGCCAAGACTCCAGTGCGGTAAGTTGAATATTCTGTTATCTGTAGACCTGATTGAACTACATGCAGCCTCTGAAATTCTTCTACATATGATATTTTATAGTTGGATGGTGTGATTTTAGTTTTCTTCAAGAAATCATGTTTTCTACTAGTCTGCACTAGGAATACTTGAAAATCTGTTATTACATTACGTGTTGGTAAGAGTTTTTTTAACCCAAAGAAACAAGTCTGTTCGTTAAAAGCTTTAAGCAAGATTAGATAACATGTTCAACAACTGTAAATATGCTTGAGACTTATTTATTTCTGGCACTCTACAAGACTGAAAAAGCCGCTGAATTTTTTAATTTTTCAATCATCTTAATGAATCTTATATTCTTGTTTCAGTTTGATCCAAATGGAAGGCAATGCTTGACAATGGAAGGATATAGGGAGATTGGGCGGATAGTTCGAGGAATGGCCAACAAACATTGCGAAGGACGTCTCTTGATCGTCCAAGAAGGTGGATACCATGTAACATATTCAGCTTATTGCTTGCATGCAACTCTTGAGGGTGTGCTTAATGTTGAAGATCCTATATTATCTGATCCTATTGCCTATTACCCAGAAGATGAGACCTTTGCAGCTAAAGTTGTTGAATCCATAAAGCGGTATCAAATGGAAAAGGTGCCCTTCTTAAAATAGTCTTAGACATTATGCTTAGTTATCTTAGATTGGAGTGCTGCAATGTTTTCTGCCAGAGTCTAATGTATGTATTTCTAAAGATCGTTTGTAATCTATGGTTTTCTGGGTATATATCATATCATTGAAATTTAGTACACTAGTATACAGAAAGCAGAACCTTTCCACATTGGGCCCCATGTATGAGATGAGGTGGGTCACAAGAAATGTGGCTGGCCGAGGCCCGTCATAAGGCATGCGAACTTGGGCCTCTCTGCAAATGTCACCCCGTCCTGTACACAAAATTTCAGGCTATCTTAACATTCTCTCAGTTTCTAGCTAATTGTAAAACTGTCTCCAGAGAACTTGGAACAGTTGCATGCTTATTTAACTTTAAATCGTTAGGCTCGTCAATCACAAGGATTCTAACAACTTTGGCTAGATTAGTAATAGTATTCATTTTAGATTGAGGCTTGTGAAAAGAACTTCCCCAGTTGTATTTTGGCTTATATGGAGTATAAAGCAGTGTAGCAAGACCGTACTGAATAAGATTTGCCTTCCAGTCTAACTGGCATGGCATTTCTTCAAGTTAGGATTAGGTAAAGAACTTTGCCAGTTGTCTTTTACCTGTTAAGAAGTCTAACAAAGGCTAGAAAGACACTACTCAACAAAAGTGTTATTCCCATCAAAGTGTTGAATTCAGGGGCGTAGTAAAAAAAATGATAGAATGGGTAGCCAAAACTAAGGCTAGAAAGACACTACTCAACAAAAGCGTTATTCCCATCAAGTGTTGAATTTAGGGGCATAGTCAGAAAATGATAGAATGGGTAGCTAAAACTTGACAACCCCCATTTTTTTTTCTTTAAAAATTTTACGAAGTGTTACAAGAAGGATTTTCCGAGAACAGGGTAAGCAGCGGAAGAGGGCGGTTACCCCCTAACAATGCCTCTGGTTGAATTGGCTACAAGACTCGTTCTTCATTATTGACTTATTGTGCTCGGTTTATTGCTAGATTCTTGGTGAGGACAAAAAATCATGCTAGTTTGGTCTACTCTTCTCTAGGAAAATCAGTGCATGGTGGGAATTGCTATTTATTGATTCCAGTTCCAGGAAGCAAATTGCAGCCTGCAATTTGAAAGCCTACTTTATAGAACATACTTGATTGCTAACCGGAATCAGAGGCTTAATTAAAGGCTGTAGAAATGGAAGTTCTACTTATTACATTTTGATTATTATAGATGCTGGTAGACCTTACCTTATGGAAGGTTGCTTTGTGATTTCCCATTGGGATATAATGATTACATCACTATTATCTGGAAGATTAGTAATAATTTTCAAAGAGCAACTTGCTAATTAGAATATGTTTCTTTCGCTTTGGGGGAAAAAGTCATATTTTTAAAAAAGCAGTGATTTACTTAAATATATTTCACTCAAGATTAATCTAGTTTCTTGTTTGATTGCCTTATGTTTCCTTAACATTCTATTATTGACCAAAGATTTATTTTATTCACTCAAGATTAATCTAGTCTCTTGTTTGATTGCCTTATGTTTCCTTAACATTCTATTATTGACCAAAGATTTATTTTATGTTGTTAGCATTTCTTGTAATTGAAACTTTACAGGGAATTCTCAATCAAACATCTTCATTTGTATGGTCATATAAGTAAGTCAAAAGTAGTCTCTAGTAGGAAATCTTTATTAGATTTGTTTATGTTTCTTCTATATCCAAATGCATTGTTGAAAGAATCATTAGATCCTGCAAATATATCAAAGTTGAAATAAAAAAGTATTAAAGTAGTAAATGTAATTGTTGGGTGGTCCACTTCATTTGTGTTATATGCACATCCAGTCCCTAATGTTTGACTTATCTTGTTCTTCAAGGTTCTCAGACTTTTTCTTGGCATTTTACTTTTCAACCTTTCAATTTTAAGTGGATTTCAGCTCCATTTAGAAAATGATAGTGGCAGAAGTACCAATTTTCTATTGGTTGGTTGTTTTATACAGCTCCATTTAGAAATGACTTGGTTGTTTTCTATTAGTTTTTGAGTTCTATACAAGAGCTTGATATGACTTGATAGAACTTGTGGCAGAAGTACTACTATTCCTAATAAGAATAATAAACTAAATAAATAAACAAATAAGTTTTTTAGGAACCTTTTACATTATGTCAACTTTCGAATAATCAAATATAACTATCATTGACTAGTGGTTGGATGGACGGTGTTGGGAAAGAAAGATTTTCTTTTTAGACGAAAATCGCAAGTAAAAATTATAAGTACTTCAAGTTATTATTTCAAGAGTGCTATTCCAGAAAACCTAAGTTGCCGCACTTGGGTGTAACACTCTATAAAAATAAAATGACAGTCATGAAGGATGATGGCAGTTGACTTGATTATGCCATCTTTTTTTCATGTCTTATTATGCAAATTGTAAAAGATGATTCCTTGCCATGCTTTATCTCAACAAAATGATATGTTGCTTTTCTTTTGCTATTGATATTTGGTCAAAGAAACCTTCAGGCCTTCTATCTTCTTACATACAGGATTTTTATTTGTTGTTTGAAACATGGTGTAGGCTAATCAGCTGGCTTTATAGTGGGCCGAAGTCTGGTCTGATATGACTTTTCACTTTTTAGTTAAGTGTCTTATGAAATTATATTTAGCCAGGCAATATCGAATCTAGATGGATAGCATTACTAATATTAAAAGATTGAGTATTGTAATTTATTTTCAAAAGATTGAAAACCAACTTATACTCAAAGAATATACACACAATTATTGCATTTTTTACATACACAAAATTGTTTTGCGGTACTCGGCAAACTTAAAGAGATCAAAATGAGATCAAAATATTTGATTATATATATTCGATCTTAAATAATTGTACAAAAAAAAAAAAAAAGTCGTTTGTATTTGTGCGTTGTACAACTTACATCCAACTAAGTTTGCAAGAGTAGAATTATTTAAAGGAAAAAGTATGGCATCTCTCATTGTTGCAAAAAGGGTTGGTACCAAATCAAATTCATGACATGCTTGTCTCATTAAATTGCAAGGCACATGACGTGGTCATATCATTTGCACCAAAATATCACATCTTAAAATTATTGGGATACCAAAAATCCCATGCTTTCGTTGATAATCAAGAGCAAATTACATTGATTTTTTCAATAATTCATACGCTACATCCCAAAAGTTTGGTCTTCATAGTCTTCAATAATCTTTGATGTATTTTGTTTCTACTCGTGAATTTCTTTAATTGATCGTCAAAATTGACAAAAACATAGTTTTGAATCCAAATTGAAATAAATCATCCTTTTCTTCAAACCCTCTGCAATTGTGATTGGCCAAGTTTATGGTCTCAAATTTATAGTTAAGACCTTAGTTTTCAATATAGGAATCATCATCATCTTGCTCTTAAAACCTAGTGTTAATATCTTCTGTCCAACTTTCTTGAGTTGATCATTGATATGTTGCAGTTTAATAAAACTCTACAACTATGTCGTCGTCGTCATCATTATTATTGTAATTTTTTCGCCTTTACCTTTTTTTTTTTTAGTTATATGCAAATGTAATCTACGAAAGCAAATGTGCGATAAAGTTAATATCACCTGTTCTATATTGACTTATGTCAACTTTTTCCTCAACTATAACTAAAATAATAACAATAATAATTGCTAGTCCCCGGGAAACCCAATCCAACAAACCCTATGCAATTTTTAGTTGACTTGCCAAATTACATTCCGTTATAGGGTTGAGCATGGCTATTTGGCTAAGCAGGCTACGACTAGATTTGAAAATTTTCTAACAGGAAAATTCTAATTGGACAAAAAAAAAAGACAAAAAAAGGTGACAAAATAGACAAGTGTCATAAGTGATTAGTGTTGATATAAAAATAATGTGTTAAAAAATAAGATTGTGTCATGTGTCAATTTTATTAAAGTTTTTATATATATCTTTGTTTAAATAGTACAACTCTTTCTAACATTATATGCTGATGACTCCATTTTTAAAAACAATCAATAAAAAATCGAATAAGCTTCCCCCTATTAATGGTGATTAGTTATCGGGTCCACAAAGTCTACGTCCAAATTATTCGCTAGTGCTACTGCAAAATTTCTTTGACTAGACTTTCCCCACTGGCTCATAGTCCTTGTGCTCAAAGTTATGAAGATAGGCGAGGCGTGACAAGGTAATGAAATTTAAATTTAAATTTATGAGACACTATATAAATAGAAAATACTTCTTATCTCTTAATCTTTTAATTTTTGAATAAATGCATATTAGTGTAGAAATTTCCTAAAAAGATAGAAAAATAACCCTTGATGTGACATGAATATACCAAGAGCAGCCCTACACATGTGGGGTTATTTTTGTTAGATTCGTGTCAAATAAGGGTAAAGCTTCTTTATCTGGCATTTATTGCAAAGTCATGAAATTAGGTTAAAATCTCACTAGCTGGATATGTTCTAAATCAAGAAATAAAAAAGGTACAAATAGAGTGACGTGTCTTTTCAAAAGATTAATTAGGATTTTTTTTTGTAATAAGAATAAATGAAATAAGAGGTGACATGCTAGAAACAAATAATGATATTGTCATAATAATATATTTTGTCCCGTGCCGGACCTCATGATAAAATTAAAGATGAACAAAAGTTTAGAAAAGTAAGAAACATGATGGTCCCGTGACTATAAAATATGGTGGAAATTAAGGGCACCTAAATTCGCTAATAAAACTGCTATATTTATTTAGGTCTCACATCACAAGTCGCATTCACCATAACTTATTGTTCGGTCTCTCCCTCTGTTCTCTCTCTTTCTTTAATTTGCTTGCCTTTCTTATTTTTAGAATAATAATAATAATAATAATAATAATAATAATTTATTATTATTATTATTATTCTTCTTCTTCTTGGCTTAAATTATAAATACCCCAAAAACGCATCCCCAAACTTTTAAAACCTGACACAAAAATAATAATAAATAAATAAATTTGAAAATAGACTTGGTGAGCCTCTTAATTCAATCTCGTAAGTTCCCTTGATCCCAAAATTACAATTCTATTTGAAATTACTAAAAATAATAAACCTTATAAATAGAAACAATTAATAATACGATATCTAATAATATATTGCTTCAGCTTTCGAATTTAATCAACAACTACAAAAGTGTTACCGCTTGACAAAATGTTGTGCAATTTTTCTTTTCAATTGTTCTATATATATGTAGAAAATTTGGAAGTAGTTTAACATGGAATTCTATTTGAAATAAATTGACAAATTTAATGACATTAAGTTAATGAAGTGATACAGTCTGTGACCTTTATTTGCAAGTTGCATAAATGCATGGTATGCTATGTACAAAGGAGGTAAAAGCAGAATTCCACATGTGAATAAAATTCTGATCCTCTAATAGTTTGAACAAATATTGTAATGGTTAAATCTCATGTTTGGTCATGCTTCGAACCATGCCTACCCTTCCCCTCCCCCTTATGTTTAAAAAAAAAAAAGAGAAAAAGAAAAATTTTTTTTGCTACTCTACTTCTTTATTGGACAAAAAAATTAAAAAAAAAATAGACATGTGACGATATAATCAATTTAATATTAAGAAAAATTTTTAAAAACTTTTTGGAAGTTTTATTAAAAAACTTCTCATCCATGTGTCAATGAATACATACTATGTGTATTTTAAACTCTAATTATATATATTTTAAATTCAAATGATATGTATCTATATATGTCAACTCTTATTATTAATAAAAGGTGGCCCTAAACATAATTTGGGTTCTTAATAGGCTTATAAATAGCATAAATGGCTAAAAAGGACTAGAAGTCACTGGTGATTTGTTTCCTAAGAAGAATGCTCACAGGGTACCCATTTTTTTTTCCCTCCACATAGATGCAGAAAAATATAAAAAATAATAGATAGAGAGAGAGAGAGAGAGAGAGAGAGAGGGGTCATCATTGAAATTGTACTCAATTTCTTTAGGGTTTGATCCAAATGCTAAAGAATTGAAAACCCTAAAGAGATGATAGTTCAACAAAATCCTTTCGTCATCTCTCTCCCTTCTACTTTCTTGCCTTCATTTTTCTTTAGAGAAACAACTCACCAAGCCATTCTTGAATTTGCATGCAGCATTGGTTAAAAAAGGTTCGTCTAATTTTCTTGATCTCTATAAACGTTTTCTCTGTTTGTCTATATCTGGGCATCTTTTAGCATTCGGGGCAAAATTTGAATTATGGGTTTGTTTGGGAATTTTATCGTGTAAGAATGCAAGGAAAATGAATCCTGAACAGAGGAAATTACTGTGCGTTGTTGTTGTGTGGGTAATTTCTGGGCTTTCGGGAGCTGTTTATGCTGTCACTGATCAGAATGATTTCAAGATTTTGAATGATTTCAGAAATGGATTGGACAATCCACAGCTCTTGAAATGGCCGGCTAAGGGGAATGATCCATGTGGCCCTCCTGCATGGCCTCATGTGTTCTGTTCTAATGGCAGAGTCACGCAGATTCAAGTTCAGGGCCTTGGTCTTCAGGGACCTCTGCCTCAGAACTTAAATCAATTGGATAAGTTACAGAATGTTGGGCTCCAAAAGAACCATTTTAGTGGGAAGTTACCAAGCTTTAGTGGATTGTCAAATTTGCAATTTGCGTACTTGGATAATAATGATTTCAATACAATTCCTGCTGATTTTTTCCGTGGACTTAGTAGTGTTCGCGTTCTGGCTTTGGATGACAACCCCTTCAATGCTTCTGGATGGTCTATACCAGAAGATCTGGCTGAGTCTTCGCAGTTGGCAAATTTTTCTTGCTCAAGATGCAATATAGCTGGACCTCTACCTGATTTTTTTGGCAAGTTGCCATCACTTACTTCATTGAGATTGGCGTACAATAACTTGTCTGGTAGCATTCCCTGCTCTTCCGATCTCTCTATGTTGCAGGTTTTGTGGTTGAATCAAAATGGGGGAATAACTGGTTCCATTGATGTAATTGGAACTATGGTTGGGCTAACTCAGGTATGGTTACATGGAAATAAATTTACAGGGGCAATTCCAAATGACATTGGGGATTTGACTTCTTTAAGAGACCTCAATCTTAATGGAAATCAGTTTGTTGGGCTAATTCCACCTAGCCTGGCCAATTTGAATCTTCAAGCGTTGGATTTGAACAATAATATGTTCATGGGTCCAATACCGAAGTTCAAGGCAGTAAATGTTAGTTATTCTTCAAATTCTTTCTGTGTATCTCGCCCCGGTGATCAATGCGCTCCTGAAGTCGATGCACTTCTAGACTTTCTTCATGATCTAAATTACCCTGAAAAACTTGCTTCTGAGTGGGTAGGTAATGATCCATGTCAAGGACCTTGGTTGGGGATCACTTGCAATCCAAAGCACCAGGTTTCAATCATAAATTTGCAGAGGCTTCATCTTAATGGTACTCTCACTTCTTCATTAGTGAACCTAACTTCATTACTAGAAATTCACTTGGGAGGAAATAATCTCCACAGTACAGTTCCTGGAAATTTGACACTCTTGAGATCATTGAGATTGTTGGATTTAAGTGAAAATAATTTTGATCCACCTTTGCCTAGGTTTGGTGATGGTGTGAAGGTAATCTCTGATGGGAATCCAAATATGGTTGCTGGTCGACCCAAGGGATCACCTTCACAAAATGAAAGCCAGCCTTTGGCCC
The DNA here is from genome assembly GCA_963692815.1 of Nyctanthes arbor-tristis. Taxonomy (NCBI): domain Eukaryota; kingdom Viridiplantae; phylum Streptophyta; class Magnoliopsida; order Lamiales; family Oleaceae; genus Nyctanthes; species Nyctanthes arbor-tristis. The sequence continues at coordinate 24,361 of CAVNYN010201918.1, forward strand.
CTCCGCCCAATTTGGACTCAGCACCCAACAGTCCATCACTTGGTGGTGACAAGCCATCCTTATTGGATTCTTCGCCTTCACCTTCTCGAGGTTCCCCTTTGGCAAAACCTGAAAATTCCAAAAAATCCAAACTACTAATTCCAATTGTGGCTGCTGTTTCAGTTTCCTTTCTTGCAGTTATTTTGGCTATTTACTTCCTTAATAAAAGAAAAGAGAAAAAAAAGGCTCCTGGTGTTGGTGTTATCCATCCTAAGAATTCATACAGTATGGGAAACAAGATGAAGACTAAGAGATCGGACATGGCGAATAATTCTGCCTTGGAGACTCAAAATACCACAAGTACTGAAAGTAGAACCAGTGATT
>CAVNYN010201920.1:0-18175 GCA_963692815.1 Nyctanthes arbor-tristis
TGGCTCATCCCCATCGGCAATACGGACTTGATAGTACCCCTTTCCCAAGTCAATCTTTGAGTAAACGGATGCACTCCCCCAACCGATCAAATAAATCAGCAATCAACGGAATGGGGTATTTATTCTTCACTATCACCTTATTCAATGCCCGGTAATCGATGCATAGCCGTAGAGAACCATCATGTTTCTTTTGGAACAGCACCGGCGCACCAAAAAGATCTTTGGAGGGCCTGATTCGGCCTGATTCCAACAACTCGGCCAACTGTTTCGGAGCTCCGCTAACTTTGGGGGTGCCATACGATAGGGGGCCATGGAAGGAGGTTTGGCACCCGGTTCCAACTCAATCCGATGCTCCACTTCCCGTCTGGGCGGTAACCATTTTGGCAGCTCGGGTAGCATCACGTCCCTGTTTTCATCAAGGACGTTTGCAATCAATTCTGGCAACTCAACTTGCTGCCCCTCCACAGCAGATTCTTCATCAACCATCAACTGTGCCAAGAACGTTGGTTCACCCTTTTTCAGCCCCTTGGCGAACTGCATGGCCGACAACTGCTTGCCGTCGGTCTTGCCCGAGACTGAAGGAATCATGCAAGACGACCCCTTCTCAAGAATGCAAACGGAACCAAAGGATGGCATGGGAATGGCATTCACCTGCCTTAAGAAATCCATGCCGAGCACCAAGCTGAAATCATCCATCGGGGCAACCGATAGATCAACCGTGCCATGCCAATCACCAAGCTGCATCCGTGCCCCACGCACACTGTCGGTAAGGGGTTTCGCAGCTACGTTCACCGTTTTCAGCACACCGTTCCGCTGTTGTACGGTCAGCCCAAGCCGCTTGGCTTCCCCCTCTGTTATGAAATTATGGGTAGCGCCCGTATCCACCATTGCCTTGGCCGGGGGCCATTGATCAGGGCCTACACGTACATCTGCCCCTTCTCCCCGTTCGAACCCGGAACGGTTTTGGCATTGATGGCATTGAAGAGCTGCAACGAACTGATCCTCCCAGCATCTGGGTCGGTAGCGTTCAACGGTTCTGCCTGAGTTTCAAGAATGGCAGATAATGACCCAAGCTTTGGGCACTCCTTCATGGGATGCGGCCCCTTGCACACAAAGCATCCCGTCTTAGGGACGAACGTCCCCTTTTTCCTATCCTCGTAATCTTTCTGGCCTGTATTTTGCTTAAAACCACTAGCCTTATAAATAGGTTTAGAGTCAGGCTTAAAGTTGTTCTTGCCGCCTTTATACTTATGGCCGTCGCCTCCTTTTCCTGCACCATTTTTGCTGTTTTTGTTGGACTTGGCAGGTTGTTCCGTCCTTTCCCGCTGGAAATCCGTCAAGGACTCAGTAACAACAATGGCCTCATCAACCATTTTCACTACACGGCGCTGCAATTCTTGCCGTAACCAGTGAGCACAGCCGTCCATGAAATAGAACAGCAAAATGTTTGGAATCTGGAGCATAAGGGTCGTGAACTCCTTGACGTAGTCTCGGATCGTCCCCTTATGTTCAGCTCCCGCAGCTTCTTACGGGCCTCATACACGACGTTGTCGGGGTAGTACTGTCATTTCAGCTCTCTCTGAAACTCTTCCCATGACTCTATTTTGTGGCCATCAGCATGTTTACGGCGCCACCAAAGAGCAGCCGTATCAGAAAGATATAAGGACGCGGTTCGCACCTTCATCGCCTCCTCAATGATGTTCAGTTCTTCGAAATAGATCTCCAATTGCCATAAGAAGTTCTCAACTTCCTTGGCATCACGTCTGCCATCAAAGCCCTTCGGTTTTGGGTATTCGATCCTCGGGGCAGTGACGATAGTTTGGGTAACACCTCCCGAAGTGGCACCCGATGCCAGAGCCTTTGTACCAGCGTGCTGGCCGGCTTTCTCCACCATTGCTGCAAGCCAATTAATCTGCACCTGCATATTCGATATGGAGTCCATCACCTTGGCTTCCAGACGGCCAAAGGCGCCCATCACCTCGGCACAGGCGTCCTTTGCCATGTTGAGGTCGTCCCGCATCGTTGCTTGTTTGGACTGCACCTCTTGCACCTCCATTTTGACATCGTCAATCTCGGTGATGGAGTGAGATTCAAGGGTCTCGAGAGTGTGTTCAAGGGTCTCCAACCGACTACCCATGCCCGTAAGCATTCCGTCAGATCCGTTCCACTGGCCATGGCAGACTTGCCAGCACCTCCTTCGGCAGGGGCTTCGGGCGCCCTGCTTTTGTCCTTCCATCCCTTCTTTCCTTCCTGGCGTGCCCCCTCACGCCCTCTGGTTTCCATCTGTGCAGCAGCATCACTTTGGTCTGCCATGGAGCAGCCTGGCTCTAATACCAACTGTCACGGGGTGGTTTAGTTTCACAAACGAAAACCGGCACCCGTGCGACCTTAGCGTTCTGCCTCGTATAGAAACGGCGCTAAGTCAGCCTACACCGTCGTCCCACTCATCCCCTTAACCGATGAGGTTAAAAGGGCAGCAACACTTATGGAAATATAGCAGAAGATTGAAGAATAATAAGGCAACCGAACTTGGAGAATGCTAAGGACGTTTATTGCCACAAGAACGTAAACAATAACGTTACAATGCCGTTTACAAGAACGGTTCTCACTCTCTCTATAGTGTATCACTATAAAATCTCTTGGAACTCACTTATGGATTTACAATGGGATACATCCCCTATTTATAGGTAAAAATGTACAAGATCAAGGGCCGAGATCAATTCCGTTCAAGGGCCAAGATTGGTTCAGATTTTGACCGGGCCCCGCCCACTTGCTTGCCAACCTTTCTTGTACTTTTCAGCCCACCTTGCCAGCCACCTGCCAGCTGCTTTTCTGCCCAGCAGCCATTTCGGCCAATCACAGTCCAGCCGTCATTTGGCCAGGCCACTTGCCAACTTGCATGGCCAACTGGACGGCCTGCCATTTCCAGCAACTTGCAAGGCCAGTTGCATATCCGTCAGAGATTTACGGCTAAGAACCTCCACAAATTCGGCCCCTACACTTAGCAAAATTCTGGGACGTCCCGTGGGTCGAGACGAGCCGTCGGGGCCTGTTTTAAGCTGCCGTTTCAGCAACGTTTGAGACATCGGCAGCAGATTTTTGCCTCAAACGGTTGGGACGTAAGATATAGCATTTCTTAAAACATATCTATCACCTGAATGTTTCTAGCATTAAAGTTAGGGTTTCCTTAGTAGACAATTTACTTAAAATTGTAAATTGTTTATTTATGAGTCATGAGTGTGAGAGACAAGAAATAATTATTCCACGTTCATACTTAAATTTGAACTTTTAATCTCCCTCAATGGACAACTGAATTGGTTGAACTACATAAGGTTCTTTCCGTATTGATAGATATTATCAAATTACACCAGACACAGTAAAATGTGGTCTTCCCTTGTCATACAATACACTTTGTTTACTTTCAGCTATAAAAAGCAAAAAACTTCAATGCTCAAAACATGCATCACTAATCCTACACCTGTGTCTTGAGTCTATTGACTAAGAAGAATCAAAGAACATGCATGTGAATAAAGTTAATACTACAAGCATATTAGGAGCAACCATTGATTTAGATTTATGATGATATGACTTTGTAACTCCCTTCTTTGTAGTTCAGGCACCAAGTTGTTACCCCTTTTTTTGGGGGGGGGAGGGGGGCAGTGGGGGGAATGTCACAGTTGCTTCAAAAGAAAATCAAAAGTGCATCTCCTTATGTGTTTCAATATTGCACATATCTATTCTTACACGCTTCTACAAGTTGTTGAGATAAAAATAGCTTTTAGTGATTTGCTTAGAATACATTAGTCCATTGTAGCATCCAAGTCTTTGCTCTATCACTATTCCCTGATATTTCGTCATGCAAATCAACAATTCTATTTCCAAAATGACTAGCACAAAATTGGAATAGTTCCTTCACATCATAGTAGAAGCACACTTGATCACCATCAAGCATATTGCCCTTCTTAGTAACGACCCACAGAAAAATGCTTTATGATCATGCATTCTATCAATATTTAATGCAGCAACCAGGCTATTGAAGTCCTCTGTTTAGACATGAGGGCTGAATGCCTGGCTATGACTTCCAACACTATAGATTCCAAAACTTCCGTTACTTGACTAATCAAAGAATCAATTTCCCACAAATAATCATATATTGTCTTTATTTTACTTGATTCCTCATATCCTCCCTCAGAGCTAACTGCATAAAACTTTCACTCTTCATAAATTCTTCCATTTACAATTCTTCCTACAGCATTTCCAGTGAGCAACTTCAACTTATTACTTTTCCTTTTTCACAGTAATTATCCCTCGATGACATGGATAACAATAGAATAACTCCCTGGCTCCGTCATATAAGGAATCATGTAAAATGAAGACAATAAATCTCCTACTAGGAATCATGTAAAATGAAGACAATAAATCTCTACTAACTTTTAGCAAAACATAGAGATCAAGAATGTCAATACGTTTCACTTTTCAGTCGACTAAACAAAATAAGGAACCCAAAACTCACTTCTTTAAGGTCATTAAGACCTCATCAAGCACAGAGCGATCAACATCCGCGTAAATCTCCAGCTCAGCTGGGTCAGGTCCGGGTCCAGACCTAGTCCTATCAAGCTTCTCATCCGAACGCGGTGGCCTATACAGAAAAAAATTGTACAAAAACCTTCCCTGAGGAGTCAACAACGCGGCGTACAAAGGAGGCACCTTGACAACTGGCATATTAGGAGTAGCGCTATTACCACGACGCTCTTCCGATCTCCCAGCCTCCGCACGTCATTGGTAACCAGACCTTGAAGGAACTTCATGGTGTTGGGTCCACTGAATCGAATAACTGCCCGGGATTTCAGAACGCAAGCCATGGGACCCGCATCGTGGAGACGGGTTTGGGTTGAAAAGCATTTGGAGTAACATTTGAGAAACCAAAAAGAGGTCTTCAGTCCGCGCATTTTATAATTCTTTAGGGTGATGAAATCATCACAATGAAACACGTGAGAAGTTCCATTGCGATTAGTAAAAATTAAAACATAAAGGGGGACATATAAATAATATCATTGCAATTCAATTCAGGAGATAATTGGCCACCTAAGATTTGTAGAGTGGTGGTAAACAAACTCTTCAGTCCCAGTGATAACAACTAATATTACCATTTAAGTATATATGTAAAGAAATTTAAAAGTATTTCATCTAGTACCCAGTGATTTGAGATATTGAGAAACACTCCGTTCCCGGAGGGTGCCATTGGCCCATGCTCGGAGTCACCATTCACGGAGGAGGTCATTGGCCTGTGTTTTGGACTACCATTCACGGAAGGGGCCGTAGGCACGGGTTTGGAAGTGTGATATTATGCATGCATAAACAAATTCCAGTTAGCTTCAGGGGTTCTTTTGATTTGATTTCATTTGATATTGTTGAATTTTGAGATTACATATTTGGTCTCTGAAGATAATATGATATTTATTTAAGCTCATATTTTCCAATTATAAAGTTCTAAGTTCTAAATTTCTTTTCTCAGTTGTTATCATTGATTGTTAAATGATTTAATCATATTGTTTCAGTATATATATAACTAAGAAAGCATAATTATTTTCGAATTCTCCACTCACTGAGCGTATTAGCTCACCTATTTTAAAACGATTTCTCTTATCAGGCAGCAAGTAAAGATTTCGGGCAACTTTTAGATCACAGCCTACGTCTTTTGAAGACAAAGTCATCTGCTAGTACTTTGTATGAGTCACCTCATTGGCATGTAGTTAGTAGTTCTACTTGCATGATCATTTTGCACATTACTTTGTGACGGATGTAAATAGGTGGCTAGATGGGCACAGCACATCTTATGTAGTAATTACACTACTTTTGTAAATTAAGAAAAATTGTTGGCTTTTCTCCTTCGTATTAGAATGACTCGAGTTCTCAAGGAATATGATTGGGTAGTATATTTGGAAATGTGAACATAAATTCCAATTGTGTTGAATTGAGCAGGTGTGTTTTCTTTAAAAATAGAGGAGATAATGCCAAAAATTTCTAAGAGTTAGTATGCATAGTCAGTTGCCTTAATTGTAGGACCAACTTCTAGTTGGTATCTACTATTAGCGCACGTCACACTTCATGTTCCATAGTGCTACTCTGGGTGGGGTGTGTCAATTTGGTATCAGAGCATGGTTTAGTGTCTAGATTTGCATTTTGCTTGCATTGTAATTTGAAGTATATCATGAATATTATATAGGTAAGCATGCCTCGTGGTAAAAAGACTCGCAGGCTATAGGAAGTGCTGCCCCAAAATCCTATTGCTCCTGATAGAGTTGATCCTAATGAAGATGAAAAAGTAGAGCAGTCAGTTCATCAGCAATATAAACCCTTAAGGTAGGAAAATGTAGTTCGTAATGACCCTATTATGGTTCCAAGGAACATAGAAAATGAGCATAGTATTGAAAGAGCCATGAAATTGGGGGCAAAAGGTTTTAGGGGTAGAGCTGATCCTACTGTTGTAGAAATATGGATGGAAAAACTCCAAAAGGTTTTTGACATTATGGGTTGCCCAGATGATACAAAATTGCGCATTGCTACCTTTTTACTCGAAGAATGAGCTTATGATTGGTGGAAGTCACTGCTAAAAAAAGATCTAGACCGTTCCCTAGTCACATGGAGAGTTTTGTAAATGCTTTCTACGACACGTACTATCCAATCTCCTTCAGAGATGACAAGCAAAATGAATTTCTATATCTTGTACAAGGTTCCATGACTGTGGTTGAATACCAGAAGAAGTATGTTGAGTTATCTAAATATGCTGATGTGTTGATTCAAGATGAAATCACCAAGTGCAGACGATTTGAAAGAGGGTTGAGGGAAGAAATCCTAACAGCAGTGATCGCTTCAGAGTGGCAAAACTTTGGTAAGCTGGTAGAAGTAGCCACAAGAGTTGAAAAGAGTATCTCAGAGTGACAAAGCCATCCAACACAACCCATGTTCAGAAGTGATAATAGTCAGACTTGGACAAGAACATCCAGTGGTAAGCCACCGAGAAAAGATAATAAATCCTACCCTGACGTTTCAAGTTCAGGCAACTTCAAGTCTAGATCTCAAGGTGGTCAGATTTCCAAGTCTAGTCAGAGCACTATGCAACAACCTCAACCTCAAGGCTATTCTCAAAGATCTTCTCCTTATCAGTAAGGTGAAGGTTCCAGTGGTGTTAGATATCTCCAGTGTCAGGAATGTGGCAGATTTCATCCCGGTGAGTGCTTAAAAGAGAAATGAGCTAGTTTATGCTATCATTGTGGTCAACCTGGACATATCAAGAAATATTGTCCAGCCCTTACTCAACAAAGCGGTGCTTCGAGGACATTTCCACAGCAGAGCTTCAGTGGTGTAAGACATAATCAAAACCAAAGAGACATCTTCACTGAAAGGACATGTATCGATAGGAGAGCACAGTCTAATGTTGCCAGTAGTAGCACAAGACCAAAAGGGCAACCAGGAAGTCTAAAGAATCAAGCTAAAGTTTTTGCCATGACCCAGCAGCCTGCAGAGGAGTCACCAGATGTCGTGATGGGTATGTTGTCTATTTTTGGTAAAGATGTTCATATCTTTATTGATCCTGACTCTACGCATTCTTTTATATCTATTACACTTGCCATACATGCAAACCAAAAGCCAGAACCTTTGGACAGCTGTTTGATAGTGGGAACTCCAGTTGGGGAATCCCTTTTGGCTAATAATGTGTATCGAGACTGTGATATCAAAGTGAATGGCCAAGATCTGAAAGAAAACTTGATTCCATTCGATATACACGATTTTGATGTTATCTTAGGTATGGATTTCCTAGCTGCCAATCATGCCTCAGTTGACTGTTTTCATAAAGAAGTTGTATTTAGACGACCAGGTCAGCGCAAGGTTATATTTACTGGTTAGCGTAGGATCTTACCTTCTTGTGTGATATCTGCTATGAATGTAAGGAAACTAATCAGAAAGGGCTGTGGTGTATATCTTGCTCATGTGATGGATACAAATATCAGCAAGATAAAACTTGAAGATTTTCCAGTTGTACAAGATTTTCCAGATGTGTTCCCAGATGAACTACCAGGTTTACCTTCTGACAGAAAAATTGAGTTCATGATTGATCTGATTCCAAGAACAGCCCCTATATCACAGCAACTGTACAGAATGGCTCTAACTGAATTGAAATACTTGAAGGTCCAATTGCAAGAGTTGGTGGATAAAGGCTTTATTAGACCTAGTGTGTCACCTTGGGGAGAGCCAGTTTTGTTTGTGAAAAAGAAAGACGGCACTATGCAGTTACGTATAGATTACAGACAGCTAAATAAAGTGACAATCCGCAATAAGTACCCTCTGCCATGTATTGATTATTTGTTTGATCAGCTTCGAGGTGTTACTGTATTTTCAAAGATTGATTTGCGTTCCGGTTATCACCAACTTAAAATTAAAGATGCGGATGTTCCAAAAACTGCTTTTAGAACACGATATGGCCATTATGAGTTTCTTGTAATGCCATTTGGGTTGACAAATGCTCCAGCTGTATTTATGGATTTGATGAACAGAGTGTTTCATTCATATCTAGATAAATTTGTGATTGTGTTCATTGATAATATCTTAGTATACTCTCGAGCTCAAGAGGAGCATAGGGAGCATCTGAGAATTATTTTGCAAACTTTGAGTGACAAATAGCTCTATGCTAAATTCAAAAAATGTGAATTTTGGCTTGATAAAGTTGGATTTTTGGGACATGTAGTATCAGCAGATGGCATTTATATAGACCCATAGAAGACTGAAGCTGTGGTCAAGTGGGAAAGGCCTATAAATGTGACAGAAGGGCGGAGTTTTCTTAGTTTAGCTAGCTTACTACTGTCGCTTTGTTGAAGGTTTCTCGAGGATTGCTCTACCTTTGACTAGTTTAACTGGAAAGAGCGCAAAATTTGTATGGACTGAAGAATGTGAAAAGAGTTTTGAAGAACTGAAGCAACGATTAATTTCGGCCCCAGTGCTTGCACTTCCTTCTCCAAGTGAAGAATTTGTAATTTACAGTGACACTTCTCGACAAGGGCTAGGTTGTGTCTTGATGCAAAATCGAAAGTTGATAGCATATGCTTCTCGTCAATTAAAGAAAGATGAATTGAACTATCCGACACATGATCTTGAGTTAGCTGCAATTGTATTGGCGTTGAAGATTTGGCGGCATTATTTGTATGGAGAAAAATGTCTGATTTTTACAGACCCTAAGAGTTTGAAGCATATTTTTGATCAAAAAGAACTGAATTTGATACAAAGAAGATGGTTTGGTGTTAATAAAAGATTATGACTATAGAATTGATTATCATCCAGGAAAGGCGAATGTAGTTGCAGATGCTCTTAGCAGAAAGACCTCTGCAACTCAACCTAGCGCGATATGCTTTTCATTACTTGATGAGTTGAGAGCCACGAATACTCAGTTATCTGTAACTAGTTCAGAGAAGGCCAGACTCGAGATCATGAATTGAAAAAATTGAAAGAAGAAGTCAGCAAAGGAGTGCGTACAGATTTTAATGTTAGAGATGATGGAGCATTGCTAATGGGAAATAGATTATGTGTTCCAGATGATTGGGATTTAAAGCGGGAGATTCTAGAAGAGGCACACAGTTCAGCCTATGCTATGCATCCAAGCAGTACTAAAATGTATCATACATTGAAAGAGCATTACTGGTGGCAAGGAATGAAGAGAGAAATAGCAGAGTTTGTGTCAAAGTGCCTCATTTGCCAACAGGTAAAGCCAGATAGACAGAAGACAGCTGGACTTTACAGACGTTGCCTATTCCTGAATGGAAATGGGAGCATATCACTATGGATTTTCTATATGGACTTCCTCGTACTCAAAATGTCCATGATGGTATTTGGGTTATTGTCGATAGATTGACGAAGACTGCCAGATTTTTGTCAATTAGAGTCACTGATACATTGGATAAATTGGCAAAGTTATATGTTGATGAGATAGTTTGTCTATATGGAGCTCCAGTGTTGATTGTATCAGATAGAGACCTCCGCTTCACCTCTAAATGCTGGCCTAGTTTGCGGAAGGCTATCGGTACTAAATTAAATTTTAATACAGATTTTCATCCATAGACGGATGGCCAATCAGAAACAACTATACAGACATTGGAAGACATGTTACGGGCTTGTGTGCTACAATTTAAAGGGAATTGGGATACTCGCCTACATTTGATGGAGTTTGCTTATTATAACAATTATCACTCTAGCATTGAAATGGCTCCTTATGAAGCATTGTATGGCAGAAAATGTAGAACACCGGTCTGTTGGCATGAGGTTGGAGAAAGAAAATTGTTGGGACCAGACTATGTACAAACTATAGTTGAAAATGTGAAAGTAATCAGAGAAAAACTTAAAATGGCTCAAGATCGACAGAAACGTTATGCAGATAAACGTAGAAGAGATCTTGAATTTAATGCTGGGGACACAGTTTTTCTCAAATTAGCTTTACCACCTGAGTTATCAAGAATTCATGATGTGTTTCTATGCTTCGTAAGTACATCTCGGATCCATCTATGTATTAGAATTTCAACCAATTGAGCTGAAAGAGAATTTGACTTATGAAGAGCAACAAGTTGAAATACTAGACAGAAAAGAGCAAGTTCTGAGCAACAAGAAAATTCCGTTAGTGAAAGTTCTTTGGAGAAATCATGCAATAGAAGAAGCAACTTGGGAAAGTGAGGATCAGATGCGTTCTCAGTACCCTTGTCTTTTCAGCTCCTAGATGAATGAATTTTGAGGATGAAATTTTTTGAAGAGGGCGAGTTTTGTGACATCCTGACTTACTTGATTATTCTACCGGCATTAATCGAGGTGAGTTAGATACTAACTTAGAATGGATGTTTAACAACTAATATTACCATTTAAGTATATATGTAAAGAAATTTAAAAGTAGTCAACAAAGTAAAATAAGAGAAACAAGGGAAAAAAACTTTTTTTGGGGTCTATCTCATTGCTAAACATTATCAAGTCTTAGTTTACATTATATATCAATTAGAGTTTATCAAAGGGAGAGAAAGAGAGGACGTGCAGCTAGACAAGGGGCACAAATACAGCGAGGAATTGGAAGAAAATCAACAACTTAGTTCTCAATCCAGCAGCTTGTGTAAGAGAAATAACTTGTCAAGAAGTAAGGTAAAATAGAGGAGTTGTATTAACTTGAACTTCCTCTAGATTTAGCCTTCAAAATTGAATTAAAATCTGATTTAGTAAATCTATATCTAGTTGTTTTCTCCTTTGAAATCTTGCTATAGATGGAATGTTTGACAATTGGTTGTTGAATTCCTAGAAGGCAAAAGGGTATGAAGAGGTGTATAACACTAATGGTAGATGATAGGTTATGCAAGTGGTAGAATACATATTTATGATTTGGTTCACAAGTATTGAATTGGAAGGCAACTCTATTGAAAGGGAATTCTATGCTTATTACTATGTATTCTCTACTTGTGATGGTTGATGGTAATAGAAAGGGCCAAGTATTTAGAGTGTATATAGGGTGAAAGATAAGCTAGAGCATGGCCTACTACTAAGTGAGTAGTGGACATTTTTTTTTTAAGTCAACTAGTATAGATATCATCGGTACACTAGGCAAGAGACTTAAATGCATAGGACGATTAGCTATCATATTTTTCATATAAGATCCCACTTGGATTACGTCACTTAACTAGAATCTAAATTGGATGATATTATGACTAACAAGGAGTAACGAAGATGTAGGAACTGCTTGCAAGCCGAGCTAGATCGCTTGCGCTAACGCTTCGTGAGTGGAAAAGCTTTTTACTATTCAGAAAATGAAAGATTATTATGCTATTACGTTATGTGAGTTTGATAAGAGCTTTTGCTCAAGTTATGTGATTTCTATGAACTTCTCATATGAGCTTGAGTTTAAATGATTTTGAAATGCTATAGATGTTTAACAACGAATATTACCATTTAAGTATATATGTAAAGAAATTTAAATTATTCCATCTAGTACCCAGTGATTTGAGATATTGAGAAACATTCCGTTCCCAGAGGGTGCCGTTGGCCCGTGCTCGGAGTCACCATTCACGGAGGGGGCCATTGGCCCGTGTTTGGGACTACCGTTCACGGAGGGGGCCGTAGGCACGGGTTTGGAAGTGTGATATTATGCGAACATAAACAGATTCCAGTTAGCTTCAGAGGTACTTTTCGTTTGATTTCATTTGATATTATTGAATTTTGAGATTACATATTGGTCTCTGTAGATGATATGATATTTATTTAAGCTCATATTTTCCAGTTATAAAGTTCTAAGTTCTAAATTGCTTTTCTCAGTTGTTACCATTGATAGTTAAATGATTTAATCATGTTGTTTCAGTATATTTGTATAACTGAGAAACCATAGTTATTTTTGAATTCTCCACTCACTGAGCGTATTAGCTCACCTATTTCAAAATGATTTCTCTTATCAGGCAGCAAGTAAAGATTTTGGGCAACTTTTGGATCGCACCCTAAGTCTTTTGAAGACAAAGCCATTTGCTAGTACTTTGTATGAGTCACATAATTGGCATGCAGTTAGTAGTTCTACTTGCATGATCATTTTGCACATCACTTTGTGACGGATGTAAATAGGTGGCTAGATGGGCACAGTACATCTTTGTAGTAATTACACTACTTTTGTAAATTAAGAAAAATTGTTGGCTTTTCTCCTTCGTATTAGAATGACTCGAGTTCTCAAGGAATATAATTGGATAGTGTATTTGGAAATGTGAACATAAATTCCAATTGTGCTGAATTGAGCACGTGTGTTTTCCTAAAAAATAGAGAAGATAATGCCAAAAATTTCTAAGAGTTAGTATGCATAGTCAGTTGCCTTAATGGTAGGACCAACTTCTAGTTGGTATCTACTATTGGCGCACGTCACACCTCGTGTTCCATAGTGCTACTCAGGGTGGGGCGTGTCAAAATAAGTTAGCAAGTTTCAACAATTACTTAAATCATAGTTTTTATTCAACTCAATCAATATGAACCAATTAGGCAATTACATTATGCCATTATCTAAAGTCTAAATTTTAAATTATATATCAAGTAATGATGGTTTTAGGCCAGATAATACTTCCTTAAAATGAAGTCATGAAACATAATCACTTTTTTAAGAAATAGAGTTTCTGTCCACAGGATTTTCTTGCCTAAGCCTAAAGTTTATGTCTTTCAAGTTCCAACATCTTGTAGAAATAGAGAGACTTTCTTAAATGTAGATGAGTCAAGTTTGAACTAATAGACATACTTTCAATGTTTTATAGAAATATAGAATAATCATAGGCGTAGCCAATGTTAGACGAGCATGGACCGCACTCAACTCCATAGCAGCCGATTAAAAATAAGACTTGACCGTATTGGATCTAACCTTAAAAGCCAACATTTTCTAGAACATTTTAACATTTTTAATCCCTTGAAATGTCTGTCAAGGAGTACAATATTAACCATCTGCACGTCGCTTGGTTCATGCCCCTCTTATACAGAAATTACTTCATCAATTCTCACTAAGAAGTCGTTGTGGGACTCTATTATTTTATAGTAAATTCCTTCCTTGGTTCCCTGGGACTCTGGACAATTCTACAACCCCTTCCCATTTTTCCTAACTACTGGGGAAAGGCTACGTTCTAGGAATGGCAACGGGATGGGTATTACCCGATACTCGCACGTACCCGCCCCGTTAACTATTGGGGCGGGTACGAGGAGAAGGATTTCTCCTCGAAGTCTTATCCGGTCGGGGTCGGGTAATGGCCACCCCGACCCGATACCCGATTTATTTTTTTATTTTTTTTTGGTGAAAAAATTTTAAACCTAAGTAATGAGTTAGTGAGTGTTTGATCTCAGGTACCCAAAATGAAAACAATAAACTTTAATCATCCCAACTAGTACCCTTTTTGTTGAATTTTTAACGAACCTTAATAATTAATTCATTCAAAATTTGAGTTTTCTTAAAATAAAAAAAACTAATTCAAAGACAAACCAAACTCTCTCCCTAAATCAATTCCCCTCTTCTTGTCTCTGTCTCTATCCAACTCAAACCCTTCAACTTCAAGTCTTCACTAATCCACCCAATCCCAAAGTCTCCGCCGCCGCGCCGTTCTTTCTTTTCCTTTTTTTTTTTTAAGGATTTTTCCTTAACGGGCGGGTAACGGGTAATTTTTTCGTACCCGCCCCGAACCTCCCCCGCCCTGTACCCGATTCAATCTGGTACGGGACGGGTACGAGGCTGGGATTTCCTTAACGGGGCGGGGGAAGGCATACCCGCCCCGAACCCGCCCCGTTGCCATCCCTGCTACGTTCTAATCAATCCAAATTTTCATTCCTCAAGTTTGAACATTGGTGATTAAAGGTAGATGGATAACTATTAGCAAGCTTCTCATCCTCGTGAAACCCTAATTTTTAGTTTATGTTTTAATTTGAAAATTGGTTTTTTGGTTTAATATTAGAGATTTTAAGTAGTAAGATGATTATTTATTTTATGCTCTATTTCTTAAACTTTTGGCCCAACCACCGCCCCGCCAAAAAGAAATTTTTTTTACCACACTTAACAAAAATCCTGGCTACGCCCACGAGAATAATAATAGTCACAATGTATTGTAGAATAATAGAATTATAGAAACACAGTAACTTAGGGGTTAGGGTAAAATCAATTTTTGTCTTGAAAATAAAAACAATTCTCCCTCATATTCAAGCATAACTTAGGGCAAAATCAATTTAGAAATTAGGGCTAGAATTGACTTGGAAAATTAGAGGAATAAGAAGCCTACCGCCACCCTGCTGCGCGCCTCTGCCCCTGCCCTTCCCGTTGCCGGACAGCCGACCGCAGTTAACCGCCTGACCGCCATCGGAGCTGGAATTTGAGGCACAATTTGACAAGGGTTAAGAGGGTCGACTGTAGCGGATTGAAATCAGAGAGCAGAAAAGAACTGAAGAATCAAGAATCGGCAACTAAAATTCTGGGTTCAAGCCCCTTTTTTTCTTGGGCCAAATTTTCTTGCCCCCGAGCCCAAGTCATTTCTCCCTAGCCGGAGTTCAAGACGTGTGCTCTTCCGATCTCAAAGTTTAAAAAAAAATTTCTTTACCCAGTATTGGGCCAAGACAGGGGTGGGCGGGGCCCAATATCCGCCCCAATTGAAAAAAAAAAAGACAAGAAAAACCCCAACGTCTCCACCACTAATAACATCTAAAAAAAGTATCATCGGCAAAAGGATGTAAACTTGGCTCTTGTATATACTACTTTCTTTTGATTCAGTGGAAGACTGTCTATTCAAGACTGACTTCCTATTAATGAAGCACACACCCAATTCAGAGGACAACAAACCAAACTAGCAAAGTTCTTTCTAAAGCAAATTGAAAAGTACTGCTGTTGCTTGAGCTCCCAACATCCAAGGGCACAACTTTGATGCTGTATAGTAATATTTTCTTACTATAATGATATTTATTTATACTTTCAAGCATTAGACATCTGGTGCCATAAAAGTACTAACCAACACATCACCAGACCATCAACTCTGATCAACGGTTGGTATTATGCTACATTATTTGTCTAGTGCTGTAATGGCTCCGGAGTGTCTGAACATTCTCAATATTTACACAATCAAATAACCTAAAAAAACTCTAGAACAATCAAACAATTGACTTTGAAATTTCTTTGAAGAATACAGACGAACAAAAACAATCAATCCATCAGAAATCATTGTAGGTAAAGAGAGAAAAGGAAATGAATGAAGCAAGCGGCCTTCAGGAGACAACAGAAATAACAGCTTTCCAAACAGAAAACAATTTGACAAGTTTGTTATTTGAGAAATAAAATTAAATTGTTTTTTATGTACACAAGAGAAGTAATAATAAAATTAAACCCTTGTACGACCAAACATCATTTTAAGCTTAGCCAGACCAGCACCACTACTTTCCTATATATACACTAGAAACAATGAGAATGAAATTTTAGCCAGATATAGAGACAAATTCATTAAGTACATTGCCATTAACTCAACTTTCTCCAGTCCTAAAAAGTTTAGCTTAAGTAAATAACAGAGAAGAAAATACGAAAATCATTCCCGTTGTATGTGACCCATGGAACCAGATGTTCAATGTCTTCTTATTAGCTCCAGATCTCTTCCTCACAGCAGTTTAAGGATTTTCAGACGTTCTTCATGTTGCGGATCCAGTTTTGGAGGCCAGTAACTGCCGCCAAGATCCTCCACAATGTATTCCTGCAAATTTCAACAAGCACCTTAAACAATCTCTAGCTTAAGTATGTGTTCGGCAAGCAGTATCATATCATAGTAGAATTCACACAATTGTAGCTAGTTTTTGTCTGGCTTAAGATTTGTCAGATACTAATATCTCAATGCACCTTACCCAAACATTCATGCAACTGGCAAGCCCTGAATGCACAGCAAGACCCAGTGGGATCCAGAAACAAAGACCAATTTCTATTCAAGAACTAAGATTACTACACAAATGACACCAGACCAACTTAAAGAGCGTGAGTTGACAGCATAATATTTAATTCAGTTATGCTGTCATATTCAAGACATTTTCATATACAATCACAGGTTTCAACAGGAGTGCTAACGTGGAAAGAAATCAAATAAAAAAGATATTAATGACTGAACTAAAAATACTTTGGCTAAAAGATACACACAATAATTCTCATTCATGAGTTAAAAAGTTTAAAGTACAGAACATAAAACTTTACCACTGTAGCACTGCAACTGGAGTTCAGAAACGAACTGTTGCTGTAAGCTAGGTCTCCTAAGTTCAGTCTAAAATTCAATCAGAGGCAACTAAAATCCAATTACAGAATTGGAGTAATTACGTACCTCAAACAAGTTACCAACTATGGTTGTGAATATGCAGTCATCCTTTCAGCACTTTTCCATGAGAAAGATCACTAAATGAAAAGATAATTTAAAGTTAATATACCTGTGTGAGTTCTCTCTTGGTAAGGATATGATAGTGTCTCTGCCAGATCCTCTGAATCGCCATGGTCGTAGCAAGGAAACCGTAAGCAATGCCAAGAATCGCAAAGACAACAACGAAAATGATAACAAGAACAAAGCATGCTTCCATTGATGCGGGGAAGCAATCCAAGAGACCCCAGCCATAACAACAGTTCTGACAACCAGCCAACCTCGGGTCATGTAAGTTAAGGGTGGAACAATGCAGTATGAGCCCCAAGAAGCCCACGAGCACAAAGAAAGCAACAACTCCTGGTTTTCAACATTTTAATGCCATAAATTTCAATATTAGTATATGCTATTACATTGATCCAAAGGAAGATACCTAAAATATACACATTAAAAGCCACAGCTATGTTACTTTCTTCCATATTGGTTAAAGGTGGCAGGGTTGGTGAAACTATATATTTTGCACACGTACTAGAACTTCCAATCCATAAGCACACTTCACAAAAATGTGAATGTACATTGCTCTACTGTGAGGCGTAGCCTCTTTAATGAAAGAAAAAGCCTTTTGTAATTGAGGAAATATCTAAAATCTAGTTACAAAGGAAAACGTCCTTTTACCTTTAAGCACTTTAGTAAACCAACTAGACTAAATGTCAACAGTTTACTGATCTGTGATAAGGACATACTCAATTTACTGATGTCCATAAATCGTCATATTTCTATTCACCTTTCCTTTCCTTTTTCTTTTCCCATTTCTTTTTGGTTCGGTTTAATGCTTGGAGAAGTCAACTTGATGGAAAGATTAGATATTTACCTAAGCAATAGTAAAATGGAATAGGATGCTTTGACAGAATGCGGTCCCAACTGTCATTAAATGAGTTTCGGATAGTCCCATCTTTGTCCAAGAGGTATATAAAAGTACCCAGTGCTGCTATCACCTGTGAAAAGAACAACTAATATAATTACTACGAATTTAATATAAACCCAAAAGAAAAAGGAAGACAGCACCCTTAAAAATCCAAATCTGTCCAGACAAAAAAACCACATTTCACAGACACAAAACAGCCTAACCTATAAAAGTATTGCTATACACTGATTGTAGTTCACAGCCAGCTTTGGTTCTCATGATGGTAACTTCTAATTCCAAGAACTAATAAGTTCCAACTTTTTGCTAATCATTTGGAAAACTAAGTACTTGAACCCACAATAAATCCTATACCAAACTCCAT
>CAVNYN010201928.1:0-10690 GCA_963692815.1 Nyctanthes arbor-tristis
GTCCCCCCCCCCCCCCCCCCCCAAAAAAAAAAAAAAAAACAACAGGCGCGAAAAATCAAGCTAGAACCTTTATACCGCAATTTTTTTTTTTTGGTTGGACAAGCATAATTGATGGTTCACATTCCATCCTGATTGCTGTTCCCTTTCAATTAAGCTCGAGTGGATAACATAATCTCCAACCTTATTTCCCTGCCCGGACTGCTGTGTGCTAGAATTTTCTTCTGTCGGTGCTCTTCACTCCTTGAGAGTTGTTCCCTCTAATCTCCTTGCCATGCGCCCCGAATACCCGAATGCTAGAAATTGGTTATTTCATGTGGATTTTCTTTATTGCTTGGTCTTACCTCCAAAAGGTCCACCTTTCTTCATTCTGCTCTGTCCAATCTGTCTAGTATGGTTTGTTCTGTTGAGTAGTTTCATGTGAGCTAGTTGCTTTCTGACAACTGTTAAGGCTATAATTAAATCACCTAATCCACCTTGAATATATCAATTGCAGGATCTGGATCAACTGTGCTGTTATATTGTCCTTCTCTATCCGAATTCTTGATGAGTTATAGAACAGACATCTAAGCCTATGCTAGGCATCCAAAGCTTATGTTATATGTTGAATGCAAAATTTAAACAATATGCATGGCTGTCTCTAATAACTAAAGCTTTTAGATCAAGCAGTTCAAGATGGTATCTCATCATGCAAAGGTCTCAGTTTCCAGTAGTGCTACCACACATTTGATGAAATTATACTGTGTCATGTTTTGACTAGAAAAATGTACCCAAATCAAATGTTCTAATCTAATGTTTGATATTTTCTTATTGCATTAATTACTTTGAATGTGCATGAAAAGTATGTTGGTAAACTGTTTTTCCCTTTTACACGGAAGGATTGAAGAAGGACGTCATGAAAGAGCTACCTCCTAAAAAGGAACTTATTCTGCGTGTTGAGTTGAGTAGCAAACAGAAAGAATATTACAAAGCAATTTTGACCCGTAACTATCAGATACTAACTCGCAAAGGTGGTGCCCAGGTAAGTTGCAAATAATTGGCTGGTGATATCTGTTTTATGTAATAATATTAATTTGTCACCTTATTATGTAGAATCATCTGATTTCAGTTACTTTTTTGATTTCTAGATTTCCCTTATAAATGTGGTTATGGAACTGCGCAAGGTCTGCTGTCACCCCTTTATGCTGGAAGGTGTTGAGCCTGAGGATGCAGATGAGTTTGACAAGTAATATTATGCATTTGAATTTGAAATTCTGTTCTTTTCCATGGAATAGAATTGGATAAGATGCCTAATAAAACTGTGAATTTTTTGTGATAATCACTGCAATGCATGGTAAAGATGTAATGTGCAATACCTTGAATTGCAATTCTGTTGAAGTTTATATTAGTTGGGGTGGTTGTGGTTTCATGTCAATATAATAGTCAAATTCTTTCTGATCATTCATTTGACAGACAACTTTTGGAATCCTCTGGAAAAATGCATCTTTTGGATAAGATGATGGTCAAACTTAAAGAGCAAGGTCACCGGGTCCTGATATATTCGCAATTTCAGCATATGTTGGACTTGTTAGAAGACTACTGCAACCATAAGGTATGGGTTAACATGTTTGTAAGAAAAAATAAATCTGAATTTTAGCTTATCAATTTTGTATTTGTCAGAAATGGCCATATGAAAGGATTGATGGAAAAGTTGGTGGTTCAGAAAGACAAGTTCGAATAGATAGGTTTAATGCAAAAAATTCGTCCAGATTTTGTTTTCTGCTATCTACGAGAGCTGGAGGCTTAGGAATAAACCTTGCAACTGCTGACACAGTTATCATATATGACAGGTATAATTCATGATTTAAGATTTAGGTGATATCTTCTCATCGGTACTTCATGGGTTCTTTGTTCTTTATTAAGGAGAAGTTGTAAAAATACATTTGTCTTTTCTTTTTCGCTTGGGATCTTTGCATGTACTATGTGCATTTGAGAAGGTTGCAACTCTTGCACGCAGCAGGTGGAATTGTCAAGTTTGACTACCAAAATAGTGTCCTTAATAAACCTTGTGTCAATATTCTCCAATATGGGTGTGTGGGTATGTGTATTTGCATTGTTTCTAATCTTATCGGTTGAATCACAATTTTTCGGCAGTGATTGGAATCCTCATGCTGATCTACAGGCAATGGCCAGAGCTCATCGACTTGGGCAAACGAATAAGGTGAAAAAACTTGCTCACTAATTGGGGAGAAGAATCTTTGCTCTCGCTCTTGGGTTCAGGTCTTATTCCTTTTTTTTTGTGCAGGTGATGATTTACAGACTTGTGGCCCGAGGAACTATTGAGGAAAGGATGATGCAGATGACCAAGAAGAAAATGGTTTTGGAACATCTCGTTGTTGGGAGGCTCAAGGCACAAAACATCAATCAGGTATAGATTTTTGAGCCTCATTTTCTATCTTATGGCAATTTACAGTAGAAAGGAATGTTTGATTGGACAATTGTATCTTTATCCTGACTTCTAAGTTTTAATAATCTCTGCCTAATTGTTTTTCCTTATCATGTCTGGCAATTATTTCATTCAGCAAAGGCATCACGCTGATTATTTGTCCATAAGCAAATGTTTTGGGTTGCAGGCATAAGAATTTTAAGCATCATGCTGATTATCTGTCCATGCACGAATGTTTTGGGTTGTATGAATAAGAATTTTAAGTGTGACATTGCCTGGTTTGTATCTTTGAAGTTGTTTATGACAAAATTTTTGCAAAACTCTGTTGTGCATGAGGTAAATATTCTCGATCACCATTAATTTCTCTTGTTACTGAATTTTCATGGTGATACTGTAGGAGGAATTGGATGACATAATCAGGTATGGATCCAAGGAGTTATTTGCTGATGATAATGATGAGGCAGGGAAATCGAGACAAATTCACTATGATGATGCGGCAATTGATAGGTGACCTTTTTCTTTCTCCTCCCTCATTTCTGACAACCTATTTGATTTCGGTCCGAAATTTTGTTTACTAGATGTTTTATGTTAGATTACTTAACCGAGAGCAAGTTGGAGATGAAGAGGCTACGTTGGATGATGAAGAAGAGGAAGGATTTTTGAAGGCCTTCAAGGTTTATAATTATCAAGTCATCTTGAGTATCTCCACTGTTTAATGTTTCAGTAAACAAATACAATTATCGTTTTTCTTTTCTTGTCCTGTATATTTAGCTGAAAATTTCATCGTCCATTTTATTTTCCCATTCACCTTATCTACCTACTGGTCATTTCTTGGTTTGGATATTGACTGGATTTGCTAGATTTTGTCTAAGGTGTACTGTGACATCTATTTCAATTTATCCGGCAGAAGTTTCAAGAAATTAGAGGAGGATATCAGATAAAATAAATAAATAAATGGGTTATTGTTCACTGTAAATCTAGTTCATTTAATAATTTTAATTGCATCCGTGGACTAGATTTCATGCTCACTTTCAAATCTTAGACATCAGTATACTTACCGATAAAATTGTTGTATTTGATTAGAGTTTGTTCAAGCTAAATAGTTCATACGGTGTCTTTTAATTAATTTATGTAAAAATATCTTTTCATATTTTCAGAAAGTTAGAAAATTGAACAAATATTGGCTCTATGAAAAAATGTTTATATCTTAAAAGATTTTATTGGTGTCATTGACATAACCTGAATTGGCATAATGCTCATTATTTTACTTAAACAACTGAAGATTTGTATGTAGGATCTCTGTTATTCTTAGATTGTAACTTAGTGCAACTTTCTTCTGTTTCTCCACCAGTTTTCTCCCATAGGAGATTCTTTATTCATCAGAAAAAGCCTGTAAGTGGCTATGATGCAACTATAAATGTCACCTCTTAGCCACTTACTTTTATCCTTTGCTGCTTGTATCTTATGGCCAAATTACTTATCTACTACTCAAATTTCGCCCTGATCAAGTACCTTGACTGGCTGATTTATCTATTCTAATATGCGGGAAGCACGTAAAATTCTGTCATGATGTTCAATATTTGGCTACAAATTGTTCTATAATTTTACTTCTTGGTGCAAATACAAATTGAAACATGATAGCAGGCAAGCAGCAAAACCTTTTAACTTCATAACCTAGTACTTGTCACCTTAATGCTTGAAGTTGATAAATGAATGTGTACCAAAGACGATATATCCAACAATCCTTTACAAGGATTTAAGTATTTCTGTTTTGTTCACTCGATCTAGATTTTCTCGTCTTAAGTGATAAAGATTTAAATTAACTGAGAACTGAACTAAGCTCATCGGTCGTTGTCATTAGTGTGTCAAGTCTTGATTGTAAATGGACTATTCCTGTTAGCTTTTAGCTTCTAATGACCTTTACAGGGGCCTGGTCACTGTTTTCCTATTTATATAACAATTATGACCTGGCTTTTGATCCCATATCTTGTCAGGGTTCCATAATCAGTACAAAACCAACTATGGTCTTGCACTGGTAGTAATGATCCCTTACAAACCCTATCCTTGAATCATGCAGGCTGTTCACTGCATTTGCTCGTTCTTTGACACCAGCTTGACCGGATGGTCTCAACTTCAAATTTAAGATAGTAAATATATATTGTTGGGATCTGCACATTCTTTAGACTGGGGACACTTATCAAAATGAGTGGGTTTTGTTCGTGGAATCTCTCTTAGGATCTCAAAGTTACCTCACGTGCTTAGCAAAATGTATAGGCATTATGTGAATAGCTGAAGTTGTTCCTGCATCAAATCCATTTTGATTATTGAACCATGGATCTTCTTAATAATTTATGTTGTTTTCTATTTGTGCTTGATGTTGGGTCCTATTTTCTGGAAAAGAAGTTCAACTGATGTGATTCCTCAGGTAGCAAATTTCGAGTATGTTAAAGAAGCTGAAGCGGCTGAAGAAGAGCAATCGTCCATGGCACCAGCAGAGAGTAAAGTCTCAGCAAACAATTCTGACAGAGCAAGTTACTGGGAGGAATTGCTAAGAGACAAATATGAAGTGCAGAAAGTTGAGGAATTTAATGCTATGGGAAAGGGAAAGAGAAGCCGTAAGCAGGTACTGTCTTTGCACAATTTTTGCTATTGGTTAATTCTGCTCCTTAGCTTGCTAGGTTAGTTAAGATAAAGGTTGAAGTATCTTATTTCCTAAAATAAAATGCCTTTCACTTGGAGAGCTTTATTCTTGCCATAAATTATAAGGGCATAATATGCTTTTCGCACAGCAGTTTTAGTTCATTTGTTGTCTTCTAGCATCTCAAGTTCAGCAGTAAAATTTATGACGTGAAAGTTGACTCGAGAAAATTCAGAAATTCTCCATTTTGAATTTCTTTTTGGAATTACATTACAAACTGTGAAAAGTTAAGTTCTCCATGATTTTATAGATGTTTATAGGCTGGAAAAAATTGGGTTTAAGTATTTTTGAGATCCTGAACTCGCAGCACTATATTGATAGCTTTTAGGCCACAAGAGGCATGGAAGAAAAGAATCAAGTAGGCTTGTAATTAAATATGATCTGTGGTTAAGAGTGAACGATATGAAGAAGATTGGAAACTCATCTAGTATCTGTGGCAGAGCTCAGTTCATGAGAGATCAAAAGAAAAGGGTTGCAGCTGTGGGAGGTATTGTTAGATCTTTGTAAAGGGATATAGTTCCATTACGTAGCTGAGAAGTGTACGATACACTTTGTTTCTTTCATGAAAAATACTTTCCAAGTTGAGGATGCCGGCTCTATTTAAAGGCTTAATGACACGAATCGATCGTAATGAAGTCATGGACCACAACTGTCCAAGGTTGATCAGGAAATCGAAATTCTCGCTTCAAAGATGATTAATATAGTTTCTTGCTTTTGAAAGTATTATCAAGTCCTCAATTGAGGCTTATCAATGCTCTGGTGTCAATTCTCCACAACCCTGCTTATTATTCTTATTGTTGATTCTTGGGTGCATCTAGTGTTCATGTTTTCTTTGTGCGCTTCACATGCCCTTTGGTGAGTTGCAAAGAGTCAGAGTTTTGAGACTGAACCCTGTTTTTCTTTTCTGGCGTGGGTGTTTATTTTCTTAACTCTTCATTTATTTGGTGTCACAATCAATACATTACTTGTACAGATGGTATCTGTGGAAGAAGATGATCTTGCTGGAATGGAAGATGCAAGTTCTGATGGGGAGGATGATAACTATGAGGCTGATTTGAGTGATGGTGAGGCAGCTCCAGCTGGAGCTGCGGCTGTGAAAAAACCTTACAGAAAGAGAGTCCGTGGTATAGTTCAAGAGAGTTATCTAATTTGTCTATTGATTATATGAATTTAATTGGCATATCTAACGGTTACGTCATTTTCTCATTTTTTATTAGCAGACACTTCTGAGCCACTTCCTTTAATGGAAGGTGAAGGGAGATCCTTTAGGGTACTTGGATTTAATCAAAGTCAAAGGGCTTTGTTTGTCCAATTAATGATGAGGTTACATTTCTTTTCCTGGTTATGTTTGTATTATCTTCACTTTTCGTTTGTCTGTCTCGGCTGTCTTCGTCTTCTCCTTACTCTCTCTGCCTCTCCACTTGTGTGCCTATCTTTCTATGAGTCATCTATGTTTATAAAATCTTGATGAACTAAATTGTCGTACAGGTTCGGTGTTGGGGAATATGACTGGGCAGAGTTTGTACCGCGTCTAAAGCAGAAGAGTTATGAAGAAATTAGAGAGTATGTGCTCTTATTCCTCTGTACTAAGCTACTTTTTGCATATATATGAAAAAAATGGCTGAGAAATTTGATGCAGCACACTACATAGGGAAGGGAATAATGTATCATGCTGCATTATTCCGTTTCTGCTGGAGTATTAAACTTGTGCAGGCATCTTAGGCTTGTAGTCTTTGACGTGGCTCACATGCTTTAACTCCAGCTATCTACTCCATGTGCTTGTTATTTCTAATAAAGTGAATTATTATTTAATGCACATTACATGTTACAATCCTCCCTATTGACTTTTTTAATCCTTTTTGCATACCCCCCCTTCTTTTTGGAACATGATATACATTTGTAGACGCATTCTGCATAGCATTCCTTTCTTGAGATATGAAAGAGTAGACATGGAGAGTGTAAAGCATCAAAGAACCTCTTATTTTGTTGGGAGATTGGCTAGGTCGTGTAAAGCATCACGGAACCTCTTATTTTGTTGGGAGATTGGCTAGGTCGTGTAAAGCATCACGGAACCTCTTATTTTGTTGGGAGATTGGCTAGGTCATAAAGCTGATTTCAGATTAAACCAGAAACTGTAGCCCGACTAATTTCTAAGGTTTTTTTTTTTTGGGGGGGGGGCACCCAGTTCTGCCTACATTTATCTTCAATCTAATATTTAGTAAGAACTCAACCTAGTTACTATTTCTATTTCAAGATGTAAATAGAATGAGTGGAAAATGAGCAGTGGAGATTTGCCTAGTACATGTAGATTCCATGAAATATATGTATGTATTTACTTTCCCCAAAAAAAAAAAATTAATTTGAAACAGAAATAGAATGCTAACAGGGCCTAGTTTTCTGGACTTCACTTACCCTTCATATGTAACTAAGTGGTCCTTTGGATTAGTGAAATTGCAATAGATGAGAAGACATGAAAGAGAAAACATTTCTTATATCAACATTTGTTCTCATTAGAAGTCTTGAATCATGCCTGTCAATGATATATGGTATATATATGAACATGTGGTCTACTTAACCAGTTCATGCTGAACAACAAAAATTATTTGTTTTCAGTTATGGTATGCTTTTCTTGTCACACATAACGGAAGAGGTTACAGACTCGCTGACATTCTCAGGTAATTGCTTCTAATTTTAAATTTGTGCAGCTAATTTCACTTCTGTTTCTTTCTACATCTTGTTAGTGGTTAAAGGCAAGGTTAATAATTGCATTAGTTTTCCCCTCTGTGGCAGATGGTGTTCCTAAAGAGGGATTAAGAATAGAGGATGTACTCGTTAGGATAGGAAGCTTAACGTGTTTCAGGGACAAAGTAAGCTCTATTTCTTACATTAAATCAAATTGTATTTATTGTTGCAAATATAATTTCGGAATTTGGTGATTTACGATGATTCTGGAATCATATTACTCGTAATTTGTAAAAATGGTTTCTTTCATTTTTGTGATTTTATTATTGTTAATGATGCTTTTGAGGTTTGGTCCTATGATGATTCTGAAATCATGTTATTGATTATTATTATTTCTATTCGTTTCTCTTGTCTTGCTGTCTAGTGAATTGATGTGTCCTTCCTAGTCCCACTAATCTAAACTACTAGCCTGGAGGCATGCCAAGCCCAATCTGTTCTTCAAATATGGATCTTTCGAGTGTTGCCTGTTTGTAGCTCGACTTCATGTTTAAAAATGAGATTAGCTGAATTTTTTTAGTTCTCTAGGTGCAGTAGAAAACGATTCTAGAATTCATGATTGGAATTGCTAGACAAGGAGAAGTATTATGAAGTACGGGAGCAAAAACAACTATAAATTCTGCATGCACCACAATTTTGAAGATCCAAAATCAAGAAATTTGTATTTTCACGATACGTTAATAGCTAAGTTTTCCATGCATTTATCTACCAGATCTAAATTTCGAATATCAGGTGTCCCTTTATAGAATTTTCCAAATAAAATTTGGAAGGTTTATATGCTCTTGCATTATGGTTAAATCTGCCATCAGTCAGCACATTCAAAATAATTAGATTCTACAGAAAAAGAGTGGGATGCTTGGAAGTGGATATTTCCTTTTTCCCTCTATGCTTAGTTTTATGGATCTCTTGGCAATCAGTTTAATTGTGTTTTATTGAGAATGATGTGTTCAAGTTAATGTTAATATTTCATTCTTAAGAACTTGAACACCGTTATGGTGTGTTGACAGGTGAAGTATGCAAAAGAGGGTTCTCCCCTTTTTACGGATGACCTTGTGTCTCGTTTCCCTGGATTGAGAATGGGAAAGTTTTGGAAGGAGGAGCATGACTTGATTCTTCTGCGAGCAGTAACGAAGTACCTTCTCTTTTCCCTCTCTTCAGTTGAAAATTTTACCTTTCGCATTGAGCAATTTTGGAAGTCAAATTTCAAAATGAAAGAACAGCTTTGTATCAACATGGTACAGATAGATATGTTAATATTTTAAATAGGTGTTAAAGAAACAAAAACTGCCCAGATTAATTGAATGAAGATACAATTTGTTACCAATCAGTTGTTAGGACCTGTTGGAGAATATGATGATGAATACTTATTATGAATACTTAGTGTGAGGATTTGTTTCAATAGTCCTTGTCGTAGAACTGAAGTAACTATAGTTTCAATTTCAACTTGAAATGAAATTTGATTGAACAAGTCACTGTAGTTTCTCTGATTTTCTAATTGCATTGGTATTATTATTATTATTTTATTATTATTTTTTTTTTTTTCATTTTGTTGGAAATCAAAGACATGGTTATGGAAGATGGCAAGCAATTGTCGATGACAAGGAACTGAAAATGCAAGAAGTGATTTGTCAAGTATTGAACCTTCCATCTATAAACCTACCTACCCCCGGGGATCTTCAAGCACAAAGCTCTGCTTCAGGGGCTCCTCAATTGCAATCTTCTTCGTCAATTTCTCAATCACACATTGCTGCTTCTGGAGTTTCTCAAGCACAAGATCCTTCTCCAGGATCCTTGCAAGCACAAAATGGTATAAACAGAGCTGAAATTGGAACATCTGGAAATCAAGTGAAAGGAACCAGCAGTGAGAATGGTCAAGGGGCAGATGTTGCCCAAGGAATAACAAATTCTGCAGCTCAAACACAGTCTGTACAGGATCATTCTGTACTTTATAGTTTCAGAGAGATGCAAAGAAGGCAGGTTGAGTTTATTAAAAAACGGGTACTGCTTTTGGAGAAAGTACTTCATGCAGAATATCAGAAAGAACATTATGTAAGTTTTTTCACTAATTATATCATGGATAAAAGCTTGCCTGCTGTTTCTAGTTTTGGTCAGGTATAAATTCTTCTCATCATCAGCAGATATAGCATGTTTGGCTGCTCCTCATATGGAGTTTATAAGCTTAATTCTGAAACATTGGTAGAGACAAATTTTCAAAAAAGAGCTTAGAATCCTTGTTAGGAGCACCCAAACAAAGAAGCACAGCAGTATCTCCCTCTTTAAAATGATAAGGATGGTAAACAGGTTTTCCACTTTGTAATTGGGTCATTTTCCATATACATTCAATGGATGAAATGGTGATTTGTGAAGAGAAGTATAATCCTAGTTATTTCAATACATCGTTGTTTAAAATTAAAACCGCCATTAAGTGCTTATTATTTTATTTTAATTATAATTGTACATTTCAGGCTGATGAAACTCCAAATACAATGCAAAATGATGAGACTGGACCCCAGGTTGCAAATGTGACAAGTCCAAGTTTTCTGGAATCAGATGAGCAAATGACTGACCTTTTGGCTCAAGTTGAAATGATTTGTAAGTGTAGCCAATAATGGTTTAGTTTTTGTTTAGATTATCTGATAGCATAATTAGTGTTACTTGATAAAAGAATTTGTTGAAGTTCCTAGTTTGTCTGTATGGTGTACTGGGGAAGACTGGTTCAGTGGTTGACTTGTAGAGAATGCATTAACTAGGTATAATCTGGTTTCTGATGGAGACGTGCGTGTGTGTGTGTTTTTTTTTTTGGGTGTTGTTGGGGGGGGGGGTTAGATTTA
>CAVNYN010201928.1:10710-43543 GCA_963692815.1 Nyctanthes arbor-tristis
CCCCCCCCCCCCCCCCCCCCCCCCCCCCCCCCCCCCCCCCCCCCCCCCCCCCCCCCCCCCCCCCCCCCCCCCCCCCCCCCCCCCCGGGTTAGATTTATAAAATTTTCAGTATTTTCTGCTCTTAGACTAGTTGGAGATCATATTGAATTCTTGATTATTGATAAAGACAGACATAATCTTGATTATTGATAGAGACAAGCTTCTTTCTATGATTCCTCTTTCCTTACTGATCTCCTCCCCAACCCCCCCTTCCCCTTGATTCTTGTCCTCTGTTCCAGTTTTTGTGTGGTTGTGTTCATTATCAGTTTTCTTTCACCATATTAGCTCTTCTGGTGACTTCTGTTATTAGTAAATGGCTCACTGCTGAGCAACGTGAATGCAATTCCTCGATGTGCTATGTAAAAGGTGAATACTAATATGCAGTTATTTTCTTGAATGAATGCAGATCCAGAGGACGTATCAAAGTTTGTTTGTGACAACAATTTAGACCGCTTGGCTATGGTTCGGCTCTACAATGAGGTAAAATTTGAAAATCTCACTGATGTGCATATGCATCATATTTGGCCATCCAACAAGATGACCACATACTTCCCATTGACGTATAAAGATAACATGTCTGCTCCCAATTTTCTTGCAGATGTGCAAGGTGCTTACAGAAAATGCCCAAGATTCAGTTGAAACATATTTATCAAACAAACCAGCAAGCTTGAACTTGAGACGAAATCTTGCCGTGCTAGAAGCATTTAACCGAGAGATAAATAATCTACTTTCAACAGAATCTAAAGAAGATGAGAAGGCAAAAGTCGATAAGCCTAGTTCCTCAGCTGTTCTGCGACCAGATGATTCCCTGCCAGGAGTCAATGCAGATACTGGCATGAAGTCTTCAGTTATGGATATAGACGGTCCAACCCAAATTGACCCGACAGAAGTACCTTGTGATGATACTCATAAAGCAGAACCATCTGCAGCTGGGATTGAGCCTTGTGTGGATTTATCAAATGGAACTGGAAATGTCAAAATGGAGGCTGAGGATGGTGATTCTAAAGCTGACTCCAATGTTGGGGCTGATGGAAGCGCAGAGAAAGTCATCGTTTTGGAATGAAACACATCTATACATGTAGTAGAATGAAAGGGTAATAGAGCTCTATAGTTACTAAAAAGTGCTGTTACTTAAAAAGACATTAGGAACCTTGTGGATAACTTTGTATAACCCTCCTGTCTATATTTTTGAGTTTGGTCTTTTGACCCCTGAACTGTTAACAACTTTTTCCTTTCAATATAAGACCTGTTTAAAACATTGCTTCATGTTACAATTTTTCTTGTGTAGTTTGGATCAGTGTTCTAAAGTTGTAAATGACCAAATGATATTTTTGAGTTTGGTCTTTTGACCCCTGAACTGTTAATAACTTTTTCCTTTCAATATAAGACCTGTTTAAATTGTGTAGTTTGGATCAGTGTTCTAAAGTTGTAAATGACCAAATGAGAAGGTGAAGCTTGACAAGCGCATGGTGAACTGAAGTGTCAAGGCTTTATTATGAGCTTAAGCAATGTGCCTACACTGTGATTAGATTAGATGGTTGGCAAGTCTGGTGAATTTAGAGTTATTACATGTACACGTTTGTCGGTGCACTGTTGCGCCCTCAATGGACCAATAGATAGCAAAATTGAATGGATGCTTTTGTAAAATTCATGAATGGGCATATAAGCGCTCAGAAATAGGACACTTTTCATAGCTTATATCATGCACCTTGGTTCATAAACACGACTGATGAGATTCAAAATTGTATTTAGAGCATTTATATATTCTTCTTATCCTCATGACAAAAACCTTGTTGGAGTGTTGGTATCGAATACACCATCTAGAGTGAGATTAATGTAGGGGAAAAATCAGGTGGAAAAAATCTATTTCAAATAATGTCTAGGTGAAAAAACTAAGAGGGGAAACAATATATTGAACTGGTGTCACAATTTGATTAGTTTGAATATATAAATTTGTGGGATAAGAAAGAAGGGGCTAATAGGTAAATGAAAGGCTGAATTACCCATTTCTACCCCAAGAATGGGATCCCCCAAGCAAAAACCCAAATCTTATATACTATTTGAGCTTGTATACTAGGTGAAACAAACATTGTGCAGATCATCCATATTGAGTTTATTAAATGCAAAGTTATTTTCTTCCAGAAAAGAACCTTCCAAACATCATTCAAATTGGTACTGCACACACGCCGAGACACCGACTATGTTTGGCCAATTAAAATATTTTTATAACATATCGCGATTGCATTCTTAGATAGCGATCGAGACACTTTACTAAAAATGCTATAATTTATTCTACGGACGTTTAGTTGACATAAAACTTCTAGGGTTAACATAACTCAAAAGACTATTGCTTTCAATTAAAAATATATATCAAGATTCAAACAGTACACGTCATAATATATTTTTTAAGTTAGCTGAAAAAACGGAAAGAAATCTATATATAATTAAAAGACTTAAGTCTCTGATAAATTTTTCCCGCCTTTTGTCTGGCTTCGTGAGCTTTCTGACTTCGTAAATTTTTCTCTTTTTTATCTTACGGTATGTCTTTATCTCACTAAAATTAACCCAAAAAAATCCTATATTAAGATAATCTTTATCTTTTTGTATTAAAAAAATCATTTCTATAATTATCTCAATCAAACCAATTATATCTCTCAACCATTAAACGAATCAAAATATAAAAAAGAAAATTGAAAATGCATTTCTCCATATTAAATACTTGTAAATAAAAATTAAAAGTAAAGTACAATTCACAATTAAAAAAAAATTCATTGTATCATTGACCAAACTTTCAAAATCTCCACTTGGTTTGTATTAAAATTACGTTTCTCTATTCCTACAAGTCTACAATTTTTTCGACAAACTTCAAGCAAATTTTTATGGTAAAAGTAAATCAACTTTTACTTCTTCTTCTTCTTCTTCTTCTTCTTCTTCTTCTTCTTCTTCTTTCTTCCTAGGGTCCTTAAACAAAATTAAAAGTGGAGATTTTAAAAGTGTTTAATTTGATTCATAGAAGCATTAATTTTATCTTTTTTACCATGTTCTATAAAGCTTTTCTGGAAAATTGTTTTTTTTCAAGCGTTCAATCTAAACCATTTATTATCTTTTTTTTTCAATCTTTTACAATATTTTGATCTAGCAATGACTAATTATGGAGAAATATAATTTTATTTTTCTATTTTGATTTATCTACAAGTGTTTGGAGAGGAGATTATAATTAGTTTAATTGAGATAAATATAGAAATAAAGATTATCTTAATATAAAATTTATAGTTAATCAGTGAGATGAATACACACTATAAGATTATTTGAATCTACGGGATATAATTCTTTGTCAAATTCATATGTCATATTTATTGGTTAGCAGAACCGTCCCATATTTAAATTACTTTAATTACTTAAATTATTGTAATAAAATGCCTTCTGATTACAACTGACAATGGTAAATATATTCTAAACTGCTTTAGTTACTTAAATTAAATTATTATTATGATCTTAGATGTGTATGTAAGCGAAATTTACTAAGAAATAGATAAGACTCCTGATAAGAAGCCTTACCACTCACGTAGCGGAAATTTAACAAAAGTAGCCTTACAAGCCTTATCTATCTTCTTAGCCGGACCCGTGCATAAGCATTCATAATTAAACTATATTTAAATCACTTTATTTATTTAAATTATTGTAATCAGATGTCTTTTGATTACAACTGACAATGGTAAATATATTCTAAACTGATTTAGTTACATTCATAATATCATGTATTATATGTAGACAATTAAATTTAATTGGTTAGGGAAATAATTCAAGAAAAGCATTGAGTTGACCTATTTATATGTAGTATCTGTATAATTTAATGTGTTTGCCAAAGCTTTTTTGATAATTAAATCTAGACCATTAAAAGATGGTGACAAGGATGGTTTGTCAAATGTATATGTCAAAAGTATTGGTTCAAAAATATATGTCAAAAGATTTTCAAAGGTAAATCTTACACCAGTTAAATGTTACAACGTTATTACTTTTTAATTTTCTCAAATTGTTGTTTATTTGTTTACCACGTGCAACGCACGGGTGTATGACTAGTTCAATAATAAGAAAAAAGAGTTCTCTTAAATGTTGGGGGTCTAAGAACTCCCAAGGACACCTTGGCTCCGCCTAGGAAAACAGAAGATGACCCTTTCGAGTGAAAATGAAAATCCTAAGCGAGGTGCATATTAGTAAAGAATAATTCTAAATGGATAACAAAAAAAGACAAATAGGGTAACAAAAATGACAAGTGGCTCATGGAATTGAGATTAATGAAAAGGTGATGTGACGTGTTGGAAAACAAGATGTGTCAGTTTTGTTTAAATTTTTGTATCTCTTTTTGTTCATGTAGCACAACTCGTTAGTAAATGAAATTTTTAGTATTTTATGTTCATGGAGAACTAATAAGTAGATACAACGCTCTCATTAATTGATTGAAACTTTTAGATATTGTTGTAATTTGTTTCATTGTTTATTGACTATGATGACAAGGAGTGGGCAGACGGTGGGCGGTTAGATTTTCTGGTAAAACCACAGCCAAACCGCCTATGGTCGGTGGGGAATTTTTCTCACCGAACTGAACTGGACTGAACAGCCAATTCGGTCTTGTTCGGTTCGGTTTTAAACCGATTTTTTTAATATAAATAAAATGTCAAAGCTTCTGTTTTTGTCGTGGAATGTTTGAATATTTTCACTTTTTTCTTATTTCGCATTGAATATTTTCACGTTTAATTGGTTTGTGGAAAAAGTTTATATCAAAATACTCAAGATAACAAATTGGTAAACAACAAGATACAGTTATACATTATAATAAAATAATATGAAATCAAACTCTAAATTCGAAACTCAAAACCAGAAACGAGCGAAATAATCATAACAAATTGTAATTTGTTAGTTGTAAACACTCACAAAATAAGATTGGAAATCGAAAATATTCAATTCTTATTCGAAGTCAATCAATGGATAAACTCTACAATATGAAATAAATAAAGTAACTAGATGGGCCAACAATCACTAAGTGGGCTGTGCTTAGAAAACAAATAACGAAAATACAAAAAACATGACAAAAATATAGAAAAAAGACAGTTTTGACTCTCTAAATGACCTCAAAAGCCCTAAATCTGTCATATGTCACAACAAAGCTTTGAGTCTTGTCCGTCTCGTCACGAGCTTTCCGGAATGGCATTATGGACAAAAATCGGACACCGTATGCAAAAGCTAAGCCCGTTTGAAGTTTAAAATTTTATTTTTTTCCATTTGTTTAACCTAAAAAGATTAAAAGATTGGTATACACGGTCGGTTCATCCCCAATTCGGTTTTGTCATGCTTCGCTCGGTTTTCCAGTCGGCTCTACTGTCGGTTTTGTCATGCTCGGTTCGGGTTCGGTTTTTGTCAATTTTACACCAAAGACTGGTCGGCTAACCGAACTAGCTTTTTCTAGCCCAAAAAAAGGCCGAGCTAGCCGACCAAATGTGAAAAACCGGCGGTTCCGGTTCGGTTCGGTTGGTTGATATCAATCAGCTCGCTTTTTCGGTAAAAGATGTCCACTCCTAATGATGACTGAGTTTATAGTATTCTTGGAATATTTAAAATTTTCCAGTGTTAGATTAGAAGTACATAGAAGGGCTTTCAAGTTTCAACGAAACCAAATAAAAATTTTAGTGCTTTCTAAAAAAAATTAGTGACAATTGATTTTAATTGAAGTCGAGGGACCATCTACGAAATATTTGCACGTCACCGACATCCAATCCCGTCGAACGTTGAGCCATTGACAATTTTTGGTGGCGAAAAAACATTCCTTCATTTTTACGTCTCTACCAAACCAATTTGGAGTGCTCTAACTGTATATGTTAGGGTACGAAAAATTGGTATTATTTACCTCAATTCCCCATTTGATCCATCTACTTTACTGTTGAATTTGGACTTAAAAATCTCACCAAGAACAAATCGGAGACAGAAAGGAAAAACGAAGGAGATATCCTTACATAACATGGATCCTTCTGTCTCCTGGGATTCCTTGCGGAAACAGGTGTGTAATTGTTTATTTCCAAGAATGGATGTGTCATTTATTTATTGTGGTGCTGCAGATTTGTGTTGTCCTCTGATTTATATCTTGGCTGAATTTTGGATCTATTGGGTTTGTATTGAGTGGATCATTCTAGGTCTTAATCACATTTGCTATTTGAATTTGGTTGACAGTTGTGCTTGACAGATATGTTTCCATTGAAAATTCAGAAAATTCAGAATGAGTTTTAAAGAGCTATCATTTTACCGGAGGATTCGTTACATTGTGTAACTTCGTATGCTAAATTAGCGTCTATTTCTTTGGAATTGGAAATGTGAAGCTGTAACCAGGTTTTCTGTTATAAATTTGTGAAATCATTTGAGAGAGATCTTTATATCATTTAGCATTGATCTTCAATGAGTTATAGTGAACATTATGTTTCTATTAAACCTACATTTTCTGTCATTTTGGTAATTCATCCCCCACTGAGCTAGTTGAACAAGTCTGACAATGGAAAACAAGGCTTTGTTAAACCCAAAAGAGCCTTTCTTCTATTCTGGTTTTCTCTGAAGTCTTAAGCTGCCAGTTTAGCAAATTAGCTCAATGGGGGCTACT
Source organism: Nyctanthes arbor-tristis (assembly GCA_963692815.1). Taxonomy (NCBI): domain Eukaryota; kingdom Viridiplantae; phylum Streptophyta; class Magnoliopsida; order Lamiales; family Oleaceae; genus Nyctanthes; species Nyctanthes arbor-tristis. Next base: position 17,393 of record CAVNYN010201928.1, read on the forward strand.
TGAACATTTGGCACTGGTTGGCTCACCATTTTAGAATACAATTTGTGTCTCTTGATTAGGTGAACTATTTCACAGCTTCTTGACTCATTTCCGTAGCAGGGTCTCACTGGGAACTATCTTCTTTCAGCATCAACTCCTGACCCTTGCCCCTTCTCTCTTTTCTACATATTTATCTTGGCTCAGGGTTTTAAAAATTTTTATTTTTTTCCCCTTTGGCATGTCTCTTTTCTAAGGTCTTCCTCTTCTGGGCATATATGTTAATAGGCAAGGAAGCTTGAAGCACAACTGGATGAACAGATGCATTCATATCGTAAATTAGTATCCAAAAAAGTTGATAATTCTAACGATAACGAATTGGAATCGGGAATTGAGCATCTTCTCAAACAGCTTCAACAAATTAATCTGCAAATGCAAGCTTGGGTTTCATCCGGAGGATCTGAAATATTTTCTCATACATTGACTCGGCATCAAGAGATTCTTCAGGATCTTACTCAGGTATGGGATAGTTTGTCAACTTAATAGTAAAATCATCTACAATCACACTTCTGATGTCATTATGCTTCTTACTTTAATAAAACTTGCTACATATGATAATGAAGAGCTTTTAATGATGATATGCTAAACGCCTAAATCTGTGCAATTGCTGACCTTGTGAATTTTTTACACTGGTAGGGAATCTGACATGTCTATTATTATCTCTTCGAGATCTTTTAGCTTTAATGTGTGGAACCATCCCATAATCCTTGGATATGTTAACTATTTAGTACCCGAGGGTAGGAATGCTGATGTTAACTGAGTATTCTGAATTACAGCAACCCTCTGGTGCTGTATAACAGTGCTTTGAAACCATGTAACAATGTACTAAATTATATGATGCTATCTAAACTGGAAACGTGATGAAAGAAAGACATGGAATCTGGTATCAAAGTCAAATATAAGACTCTTCTTTTCTGTGATTGTCCTCTGTTTACTATGATCTGTTCTTACAAATAAAGATGGGTTTCAGTTTTGTACATTTGTTAATAATTTCACGTTCTGCTAGAATTTCAATGCTCTGTGTTCTTTAGATTCGATGTTTCTGTGTGTTATTAAATTACAAGGATTTGGCTGATTTTGATCAGATATATCATTTGGTGTGTAGGAATATAATCGGCTTCACTCCAGTCAAAGAGCTAAGAAAGAGCATGCTTCTTTACTTGAGGATTTTAGGGAATTTGATCGGACAAGGTTAGAACTGGAAGATAGTGCTTCCCATGAGCAAGCTCTCCTCAAGGAGCGGGTTTCCCTCAATAGAAGTACAGGACAGGTAATTGAGAAAGTGGGGTTGTCTAAAATATTCTGAAATGATAAACGGTACTTTTGCAACCAGTTATAGCTGAAATCAATTACATTGGGTAAAAAATGGATGTGTGTCTACTCTAAGAGTTGACACCTCTAATTGGTTTATTGGGTTCAACACATAAATTAGTAGGCGTGGGCATGGTTTGGTCATGGTTTCAAGAAAGCCAAACCGAACCAAAAACCAGTGTTTAAAGAAAAATAATAATAATAATAATAAAATAAAATCGGCTATTTTGTAATATTAAAATGAAACCAAAACCAATTATGATTACATAATAAGACATTTCTCAAATTAAAAATAATAATGTATGATATAATCTGGGGTCTTGACTGTACTTTATTACATAGTTATTATTAAGATCCAAAGAAGTATAGGAAACGGGAGATTAGAAAGAGACTATTTGACAACATTATTATTTTGACTTTTCGAATTTGAATCGAGAATTAAGTTAAATAGATTCAAAATCAAATCTTTTAGTCTGGTTATGGTTTGGTTATTGGTTTTGGAATGAAAAGCATAACCAAACCATAACCATAACCATTAAAGGGTTATTGGTTTTACGAGCTATAACTCTTTGAAAATTTAGAAAAACCAAACCAAACCGGACCAAACAGCTTGGTTATGGTTTGGTTTTTTTTTTTTTTATGGTTATTTTGTCCAATCCTATCAATTAAAGGTGTCAAGCTGCATAGTGGTACAAAGGGTGTTTGATTCTCATTATTGTATAATGAGGTGAAACGAGTGGTGGGAATTTAATAGAAATTTGAATTGTCTAGTTGTAATTGAGTAGTTCTCATATTAGTGGTAGGTGAAGGTATAATGAGAATCAAACAACCCTTTAGTGATTAGGAGGCTAAGCATCTGTTGGCAAGCTAATAAATATGAGAATAGTGTTATTCGTCTCTGGTTGACGTGGTAGGGGTGTGTAATTAAATTAAATGATTAGACTATTATTTGTATGGATATCAAATCCACTTTGTTGGTCTTATCATTTAATGCCACATCAGTAGAGATCAATTTCTAATGGAGATGAACATCTCTCTAAATTTAATAGCTGACAATGTTCTTACATTTGTAACAAGTTGAATCATCTTCAAAAAGCTTTTGCCTTGTTTGACACTTCTAGTTATTTGTTGCCATCTAGTCATGTTTGTGGCAATTGTGTATGTATTGAGACGCTGAATTGGATCTCCACTGACAGAATAGGGTTGATGATTAGTTTATTTCTTTTTCTTTACCTTTAACATATTTTACTGCTGTAAGTCTGTGCCCTGAGAACTTTGAAATTGGCTTATGTGCTTTGCCTGTCTTTTCATTTATAATTCTTTTCCAGAAGTATTCTGGTTGTTGAGGGTTGTGGTCCTTAGCTAACTGAAGAAAGTATTTTCCTTTGAGACTTTACAATGTTTGATAATAATAGATTTGTAGGAGGTGCTTACCCATATTTGGCGAGAAACACGTGTCTGTGTGTTCTTGAACACAGACCATGCAGTACTCTATGCTTCTGTTTACCTGGACATGCTTTTAGGGGCAAGAGAATGCACACATGACCAACAGGCAAGATACTTCTAGCTACAAGCAAACGATAGCAGTAGACGTGATGTGAGAGAAACAATGGAAACCTAAATGCTTCTAGAACCCTAAAATGCTGGTAGGTCTTGCTCTTGGAGAAGTACGCAGCAGTAGTATGTCCAAGTAGTTTAACTGATGATCAAGTTCTTTTCAGATTTAGGATAATTTTGTCATATTGTCAAACCAGGAAGCTGTGTTCTGTAAATTAAGCTGCTTGTTATTGAAGTTTCCATACATAAGACCGTTGATGACATCATGCAACCACTTCTCAATGAGGACTGATGGTTGTCTCAACTCGTTCAAGTCAGCCTAAACATCAAATAGACAAACTTGGGCTAGGTGGTTACCCTAATGAGTTACTGTCTGTATTTGGGGAAGTTTTAGTGATTCTAGATTCTGCATTTTCTCTATTAGTTTGTTTTTGTATTTAATACCTCATTATTTGTTGCTGCAGGTGGACTCTGTGATTTCTCAAGCACAAGAGACCTTGAAAACTCTAGTGTTTCAACGTTCAACATTTGGGGGCATTAACTCAAAGCTTAGTAATGTCAGCAGCCGGCTTCCAACGGTAATGAAATACTCCCTCCGTCCCAATTGTTTTGTCCACTTTGCTTTTTCACAAGGATTAAGAATTGAATTGGGGAGAGACGTTTTGCAATCCATGTTCCTAATTTACCCCTATTTAATTTAATATAAGTAGAATTCAAAATTGATAGTTATATTAAATGTGGGGTATAGATTAGTTAAGTAATGTAAATTAGACTTTTTAATATGGAAAGAGGACCATATATTTGGATCTGTCCGAAAAGGAAAAGTGGACCATATATTTGGGATGGAGGGAATAATACTTTCATACTGCTGCCCTTCTTGGTTTCCTTGGGAGATGAAGAAGGCTTTTACCTTTTGGCTTGAGGTAGCTTTACAAGGCTTGAGATTTCTCATTAAGAACTTTCACCAGATTGAACTCTAAATTAACATATATGAAAAGTGAATGTAAGTTCTTGGAAGTTGGAAGAGAATCTCACATTATTTGAAAAAACAAACAGATAATTAAAAGGAATTATTCATATCAATGCATTTCATTAAAGCTAGATAGGGTGGAAATGGAGACGATACAGTTGAATTTTTCTGTATTTAATTCAATGAAATGTCGCAGGTGAATCACATTCTCTCGTCGATAAAGAAGAAAAAGTCCATGGACACCATCATCCTTTCCTTGCTCGCAGCTGTTTGCACGTTTCTCATTTTAATTTACTGGTGGAACAAATAAGAAAGCTTTGTGAGTTCACCGGTTGATCAATCTTTTACTAGTTATTATACTGTTTGTACATACCTTGTTATGCTGTGTCACAAATGTTTTTGTATTCTTTACTGGTGTTCAACGTTGTATTGACCATGTATGTGAATGACACTCGGGGTTCGACCTTAATCGGTTCATTACCGAGTTCAATAATAATAGCTATGTTATTACTGGTCAATCCTTTTAGATAAGTATTTGGTTTGAATTCAGCAGATTCATTCACTTTATTACCTGCAAATTCATGTGATTGGGTCAATGAAATTGTATTGACTTGCTAAAATATGAACTTTTTGTTACAACTTTTCATGGTTGACAATTTAAAACTTCATCGGAGCTGATAACTAATTAATAATGCAACCCAACAATGAAAATAAGTTAGAGGGGGTTAAGGAAATTATAAGTGATTGTCCAAAGCCGCCGAGTCATAGACGGCAACTTTCATAGTTGATTCAAATTAAGATTCAAAATCTTGTGCTAGACATGCTCAATCACTCTTTATATACTTGGAAATATAAGTTGACCTCTCGAGACTTTTGACTTGTAACGATAGTACGTCCGACTTGACCCCCTTTGTTTTGATTTGGTCGACAGACGGTTAGTTTCGATTTATTTGGATGAACTGATGTGAATTGGTTATACTTCTCGAGTTAGATTTGGTCCGTTGTGAAGGGCGAACTAAGGTTTGATTTTCTTGTACTTATGTGACTTGGTTTAGACCTTTTGAGTCCGATCAAACATCGTAATATGATGAAATATACGAGTACAATTTCTTGATGCAATCTATAACACCAAGTTGAGGGTCTACAGAATTATAATAAAATTAATAATTCAAGAAGTCACATTACAACTCTTTATGTTATTTAGGTGCGAGCATCATTCTTTCTAGCTATTATATTTAACCAGAACGAGACGTTGAAACATCTTCTACCGATTGCTTTGATTTCGTATTTGGAGTTCAGATAGAATCTCACTAAAGTGAAAAACAATTGAAATGAGAAATCAAATATCAATCAAAAAATTGAAAATTGAATTGTACAGATCATACGAATTGGTCTTCCATGGCCTAGGTTAGGTAATCAAACCATGTGTAGTGTTTCTTGTGCTCCATTTTGTGGGTCTAAAATGAATATTTCACAAGTAAAAGGAAAAAAAAAGGAAAATAATATAATTTTTTCAATGTTGAATGGTTGTTTCCAGCATGGTGACATGAATTGAACGTTAACCAATGTGTTCAAATTTCCTCACCAGTCACTTCCAAAGCGTGACACATCATGTAAATTTAAATGAGAGTTAACATTAATTTAATCAAATTTTTGTTTTGTTTTACAAACTGCAATGCACGTATTTGACCAAATGCTTAGGGTTAGTTTAACTAAGTTTGATTTCTTGTCTAGTACCCTTCTTGCAAACATTATTAATACATGTTAACCAATTACTTGTAACTTCGATGAAACGCCTAACTTACATTACACTTCATTTTTTTGTTTTTGTTTCCATATACGTGTCAATTAAATTAATAATAAACTTGAACTGCTCTCTTTATACGTTTCAAACATACAATTGAAAAGTTTTAAAGGAAAAAAATTGTATATGTTTCTTCAGTGTTAACAATAGAAGAATAGAAGTGACGTGCCTTGTTGATACCCATATACATTTTCCATAACGCCTCTGTTATTTCATTTTATTAGTTTATGCAGGTAAACTTGTCAATTACACAACAAAGTAGAACTACTCTATTGGTACTTCTTTTGTTTGGCTATAAATAAATGGTTAAAGGCTGAGGCCTTGGGATCTAGAGGTCCAAGTTCGATTCCCATTATGAAGGTTTTTAAATATTTTATTGTAATTTGTCGTTCTCTATATTGGAAGTCTATATTATTGATTTATTATTAGTAGTTCCCTATATTTTATTTGCATTGTAGCTTCGTGCATTGAGAGTTAATATTATTGATTTATTTGCATTGTATTTTAGTAAGATATATCTCTTTGCACATGTACTATGATCATATAGTTTGTAATTATACTTTAAAAAGAAAAAGAAAGGTTAAAGAATAGAAGTAACCTCGTCTTTAAAAGTGTCTCCTTAATTGGCTCTAAAGCAACACATAATTTTGATTTTGGAAAAAGAAGAGTCAAAATAGAGACAGAAATCAACCAAAGAAGACCCACCATTCACATGCCCAACTTGTGCAAGTTGTTCTCAACCTTTGGAATCTACACACAAACAAACAAATTAATTAATTAATTAATTATAATTTTTCATTTTTTAATTTTTTTAATCATAGTCAAACAACTCATTCCCAGCCTCAATGCAACCCAGCAGACAAAAAGCAGAAACATGTTTATATGCTCACATCATGGATTTAGAAAACAGCCATCAAAAGAAAGCAAAATCTCTCTAATTATTAGCACCACATTTTGCATTTTGTTACATGATTTCATATTAACTTTTGAAAATCGCTTTTCACTTTATTAATAATTATAACTAATCTCTATAATTTCATTTTTTTTCTTTTTTACAATCGGGAAAATGATTGAAAGACAATCGTATTCAAACCTACCGTTATCCAACGGGTGGAGAAATTATGTTCCACATTAACAAAAACTCAAATGATCGGCTGTTTGAATTAGCTTCAACTTCTACATTTATCGCAAGAATGTTCCGCTGGCTTCATTCATAAGTTCAAAAGTACATACATCCCGTGCTTTTGCTACTCCACACATTGAGCATCGTCTTATCGGGAAGGGGGAAAAAAATTTTCTAGACGAGATTGTTCAGCACAACGTGCCAACGTCCCATCGAAGATGCAAAAAGTGTAGAGTAATTTGGAAATTAAACAGATACAAAAATGACAAATTTGTCTTATATATTCTTCTTCAATCAATTTACAACATTGGTGCAATCCAAAATGCCAAAAAAACAGAAAATAAACTTCCCATTACAGGGAAAGTGAATCAAGAAATGTCAGATCTATATAAAGTATCAAATACTTACTATAAATTCTTGAAATTCTAGTTATCCCTTTTTTTTTTTATTATTATGTTCATGAACAAATGTGTTAGTGAAAAATGAAAATGATATTCAGCACTTCCAGGCATAAATGAGCAAAGAAAATCCAGAAGGAAGCTTCAATTCATTCTCCTCCATGCTTGCCCATTCCATTACAGAGCTGCAGCTTGAAGAAACTGAAGATAATGAAGAAGAAGATGAACTTCCTGCAGACCTCAATAATCCCTTCTTCATTTTCTTGGTTTCAAATCCAAATCCGAATGATTGTTGGGACCAAATCAAATTCCCATTAGTATTGAAATTGTTGTAATTGTGATCTTCTTCTTCTTCGAATCTGAATGTGAACAATGCATATCCATCTTCTCGATCTTCATCGAATAACCAGTTGTATACATCCCATGAGAACTGTACGTTAACACCCTCAACTTCAATCCTCTCGTTCCCTCTGAACTTCCATTTTAAATGCTTAATCTGCAGAACCCTTTTGTTATCGATTGTGATGTACAATCTGGGATCGTCCCCGATTCGACAATCGACGGAGATTTTCCTCTCTTTGCCCCCGAAATTGGCCTTTGTACTGTACAGCTTGTTGCCGTACACATGTTCTCTTCTTCCCACCGTTGTCTGGTTTCGGAGGGGATTTTTGGCTTTCGTTTTCGCGTAAGCTTCCTTTGCAGAATCACCGACCAGTAGTATCATCTCGCCGCCGATAACAATGGCGATGTAGAATCCGCTCTGGGGCTCTGGCCCCGACTCGTATATGGCCCTGGAAAGATCCCAAAAGATATAAGCATTTTTACCTGCTCTGGCATTGATCTCGAGCCTTTTCGAGCCCTGTTTGTTCCAGAAAGTAAAGGGTTTAATCGTCAGTTGAAATGAAACGGTGGGCAATGAAGGAAAACCGATTTCCCTATCATTCTCCTTCGCCCCCGCAGCGGCGGCGCCGGAGGCGGCGGAAGCGTCGAGAAGTAAATGCAGGTGCAGGGAACGGCTGAATAGGTCACGGGACCATGTGAGGGCAAAGAGGCCTAACCCAGTATTGTAGAGACACGTGACCAGATTGGGGTGGTTGTGGGCCGACGCTGCCGCTGAGGCGCGGTGGTGGGTAATGGTTTTGGTGGTCGCCGGACGCAAACAAGAAGGGAGCGGAGAAAACTTGTGTTGATTGGACATAATTGGCTTGGGAAAACGCAATTTACAGTACCATATGAGAGAAATCGAATGGGGTTTCTACAGAATTTGGATTGCGAGAATGGGGGAAAAATTGGGGTTTTATGGGAGGAGGGGAGGTGGAGTGGAGAAGATGATTCAAAGTCAGTCGAAAAGGGTTTCTTTTCTTGTAGACTGGCAGAGCACAAGGAAGTCTACATTGGATTCCGCGTGGTTCAATTACTATTATTATTGGGGCTAAATTTGCCCTTTAAAAATTGTGTGGGGTTAATAAAGCGGTTCGATTTGGATGCTCTTAGGTTTTAATCAAAATGTTTTGATCTACACGGCATAATTAATACAGGAAAAAACTTAATTGCTCTAAGAGCTGACTAATTAACAATTCACATGTGGGTGTTAGGGCTTAAATTAAATAATAAATTAAGACTATGAAACCCACGTGTGAGTTTTTGATTGGTCTGGAGTACTGAATTTGGTGTTCCTGGAGCACTGAAGGTTTCCTCATTGTTACAGTCAAACTTAAAACGGGTTGGTCGAAACCCTTTCATTGACCTAAAATGGTTTGGTCCTCTGATCGAAATCCTTCCATTGACGAGTTCATGAGGTAGGTTTTAAAAGAGAGTTTCAGTTCAATTATATGGTATGATCTAGGTCGAGATCCTTTTACGGACGAGTTCACATGAAACCAAAATGACAATTTCAAAAGGATAATTGCCTTTAGTTTTTTGGTTGAACGACTATATATATACACACACATATTTTTAACAGATTTAGACCAAACTTCTACAAAGTGAATATGTTGTCGCGATCAAAGTGTTGGGCTGCCAAAAACTTATTTAAATTGAAAGTGCGTCGATTGTAAATCCTATAGGAAGAAATCTTTAGAGGCAAGTTTTATTATCAACAAGGTAAAGGAAATTTTGGTGTCTAAGTTTGGAAGGTTCTTAATTAGTAAGGCAGTTGCTTGATTATCTAGACGGTTGCCCCGACAGATTAATATCCTTTATTTTATATATATCTTGACATGACCTAAATTGTGAAGAAAATTGGTGAGCCTAATACCTTAGGAGTTTTCTTGTATCTCTTTGCGGGATTGTTTAAAAAGTAGAAAAATTAAGTGTGGTTCAACTCGTATTATTTTTCCTAGTAATACTTTGAGCCATGGGTTGGCAAATGAAATTATATATAATTGTAAGCGACTTAATTACATATAGTGAAAAATTTTGATAGTATGTTAAATTTGCCTCCAATTTTTATATATTATTTTGTCTCGTTAAATTTTTCGAACAACGAGTGTGCAAGTGTAGTCTGGGGTCCCAACACAAACAATTATACTTCACATTCTTGTTTTCATTGTTTCACATAAGCACTCCAATTAAAATGCAAATTGTAAATTGTGGTGCAATTAACTTGTTTTAGGTCTCAATAATAAAAAGATTAATTGAACCTAAGAGAAAACGCGCTTTGTCCATGTTGATTATACAATTTGCAGGGAAATTTCATTGTATCTGGAAAGGGATCAAATGGATGGATAATTGGGCGAATTTCATAATAACGTGACAATTATCATGCATATTGATTTGCTGACCAATAGAGGAACTCTGTTGGTATGGTTGACTCTACCCAATATATTTTACCACACCAATTCAAAGTCAATTTTATGGGCTAACCCACCAACAAATTTAGAAGGTTACACATAATTACTAATTACTAAACTAAATTTACAAGATTATGATCACTTTTTTTTTTTTGGGGTTTTTTTTTGGTGGGGGGGGGGTTAAACTAGGATTAGACTCGTTCATAAACATTCAAGATAAGATTTGCGACACTATCAAACTAGCTTAAACGGCGTCCAACATGTTTATGCTACTTGCAACATGACATACGTTTCATTGAGAGATTTGGAATAGTACTGGTCCTCAACTTGCAACTCAATGTGCTACAAGTAGGGCATGAAGTAGTAATTATGAATACGAAAGAGAAGTTATCACTGTACTCCGATTACTTTTCTTTAAATGTAAATTTACTAAAACAAATAGTTACGTAAGTCGTGAAAATTTCTGGTTAAAATGAAAAAAAGATAAGAATCAAAATCTAGTTGGGATTAGGTTATTTGAGTTGGGACACTATATATGGTTGAATGGGTGTTTAATGAAGCTGTCCCAAATGATTTTGGTTGCCATAACAAAAAAGGGGTCTCACCATTCAAAATGTCGGATTGTATATGGCCACTTTGCTCTTTGAGCCTTTCCCTACCATATATGATGTTTTCATGCTTTAATTTTGGTCGTAGTTCAGCCTTTATTTTCCTCTCCTTTAGGTACTTTCATGTACTAACGGATGTACCGTTCATAAGACTCATTGTAGAGAATTTGCAAAAAGAAAAAAAAAAAAGAACTCTCCCAATAAAAAACGATGTCCCGAAATTAGACCGTCTAGTTAATTTAATAAAAAAAAATGGAATCAAACTCAGAACCAAGGTCAAATCCAACAATTCAAGGTTCAGAACCAAGGTCGAACCCAACAACTCAAGCAAGCCTATGATGTAGTTTTCAATCTTATTGGTCAAGACAAGGGATAAAATGAACGTGCGACCTATATAATCAATGAAAATGTTCAAACACTAAAGGTTTTAGTACAATTATTATGATATTAGACATATAATGTGATATATTACCAGTCGTTGATGTGCTTTAAAAAAGGGTATAAAAATGTACTACTAATATTATATTATACTATATCATTATATGATGTTATTACCACAATACATGTCTAATGTTTAAACATTCTTAAACAACCCGTGGTTCACTTGAGAATAATAGAAAATGGGTATATATGCAATGATGTGCTGAAGAAACAAACGTAAAAAATGGTGACCCACCATGTGCAGAGATTCGAGGACCCTCCAATTACAACGAATTCATAAGAACAAATATATACAAATATATTATTATATCAATATATTTATTAATTAATAATTCACGTAGAAAATTAATAGATATGTTGGCTTCTTCTGTTACCAACCATGCAATTGCAAATATCATTAAAACATAAGAGATTTACAGCTCATTATAAGAACAAAGCTTCCATGGCTTTCATTTCAACGTGCAGTTGTGTAAGCCTTATCTTCTGTATTCATATTTTGGTCCAAAATAAAAATATAGTGCTGTTGGGTCAGTTGTCGATCTATGGTATAATCCTACTTGAAAGCTAACCTTTAGACACCGAATGTATTGAACAACTGATCTTAAGTATGATAGAAATCAAGGGTTTTTGGCAGGAGTTGGCTCCAGAAGGAGCTTTCATTAGCATGTACAAAGCTCCAAAACGCGTAAAGCATAAAAAAATGTCGAGATCGAGCATTGAAAGAATGATCAATGCGTAATAAAACGCAAAGCCAGCGTGAAATCAAAGCTTTAAACATAAATGTGGCTCAGGAGATCATACTTTCAATGCTCAATCTCGACACTTTTTTAAACTTTACGCTTTACTCAAAGCGAGCGTGAAATCAAAGCTTTAAACATAAATGTAGCGGCGGGGAATCGAACCCTTGACTAAAGGTTTAAGAATATAACTAGAATGCCATCAGACTATAGGGTTTAGGCGATCTTTTTAAAACGGTGAGCATGTATGAATGTCATGACTTACAAAACTCTCAACAACTATGAGAATGTGCATGCACTAGTTTAGTACAATTAGGTTGCATTGATTTGTAAAGGACATAATTAGGTAACAACGTGGTGGATATGAATTTTATAAAGTCAAAATTGCTTTTCAGCTCGCTTCGAGTGATCAATTCAAAATGTCTCATCTTACCATAAAATTTTCTTAAAAGGGGAAAAAATCGGTTCAATATTACTTTAGAAGTATTCTACAAAAAAAAAAAAAAAAAAAATGTCGAGCAGAACAAGCCAAGAATTGTCTTACTGATGCAAAACACCATTCTGATCCATCACAAAATGTTACACCAAAATTGGTGCGATTTTATTCATTTGCACTGAGTTTACCATGATCTGATAATGCTCATTTTGCAGTTTCATTTTAACGATGGTAATAACATTGTGAGTTATTATGCTAATAAATTGAAAGATCAATCATAAGAATGCGATAGCTAGAAACTTAAATTTATCCAACTAAGAGATTGATGTGTTTAATAATTGCGATGAGTGCACCAAACTAAAAATATCGCGCAAGTATAATTACCTTTATTACGAAAACAATGATATACGCTCGACGATAACAATGTTCATGTTCGTGGTACAAATTTTAATTGTTTAACGACATCTTTATTAAGGACTAGATATTGCACTTAAAAGGGTACTTGATGTAGGCTCTTTGTAGTAGTCATGTTCCAATCATTCATCATCTCCTTCTAATCTTCAAATCTTGTGTCTTGACAACGGTTTAGAAGTACAAAATGCAATTATGATGGTATGCTTGAATTTGATCAAGGAATAGATATTTGCTTAATTACAGCACCAGACAGATTGTGTGATATGATTCCTATAATTTGTGAGGTGGTAATGTGTTCAAATCAAGGGTTGATGTGTTCACATCGACAACTAGTATTATATCACATCACTAGATGATACTGTTACAATTTTATCGAGGGTAATTCATCAATAAAATATCTTTTTGTATGTGGCATAGGGCGGAGTACGTGAAATGACTTCCCGACATACGTATGGCGCGGTTACAGATACACGTGTTGCAATATCATTGGACAACCTAAGGAACTATAGGTATAGACCGTGATATCAAGTAGAAGAGGATGAGAGACGACAAGCCTCTCCTACGTTTGTCTTCATTTTTTAGCATTTTCATGGATTCTTTTCTCTTTCTAGCCGAAAATGATATCTGCAACTAACGGTGGTTTGGAATTTAGGGCTGGGGGATTTTGTTGGGAATATGATGAAAGACTTGACTGCAAATTTTTATACCAGAAGTTTGATTAATGCAAGACAAGAACAAAAGATTTTTATTGTAAATTTTTCGAATAAATATTGAATGACCAAATTGCCATTCAACTATATTGAATGAATAAAATAGTGAAAATAATTGTTGACTAGTGGTCAAACTAACAAAACCTGTAATTTTGAATCAACAGGACCTATTTCCTAAAAGTTGGGGTCTTGTTCATTCGGATTGAAAGGTTTGGGACGTGAATACAAATGAACTTAAACATTGATGACCTTTTTTTTGTAATTTACCCAAAGATAAACTAGCAGTTTACTGATTGAAAGATTATTTCTCCCGCACTTTACCAAATCTCTGATACCTAAAAAATGTCAATTGTGAGAGTTTTGGACAGTCAAAGATACTAACACGTTACTAATCTCGATTTAACACCATATAGGATATGACACTATATGTACTATATGCCAATGTAGCGTTCATCAAAATACACCACATTAAAAATTAAAACTATGTGGCATAACTCGATACACACCACTTATCCGTATGACACTATATGGTGCTATATATGTGATGTTGGATTAATTTTAGACATGTTACATAAACTATTGGTAATTTTCACTTACCCCTATAGGGGTAGATTAAAATCTATCCCATCCTACTTGGCATGCCAAGTGGGCACATTACCTATTTAAAAAAAGAAAAAAAAGGAAAACATCACACCTTCCCCTCCCCCAAACAACCACCACCACCCTACCCATTCCCCCCTTCCGGTTGCCGCCGAAAACTGCAACTTCCGGTGGAAAAAAGGGAAGGGTTCTCCCTCCATTTCTGCTGCCGAGTTTGGCAGTTGCAGCAGAAAATAACGGGGGATTCTCACCCCATTTCTGTTGCAGAAATGGGGGGACAACCCCCCATTATTCTGTTGCAACTTCCGGCGGCAATCCGTTGGAAGTTGTAGTTTCAGGCGGCAATGGTCGCCGCCGGAAAGGGGAGTGGGTGGGGTGGTGGTGGTTGTTTGGGGGGAGGGGAGGGTGTGATGTTTTCCTTTTTTTTCTTTTTTTAAATAGGTGATGTGCCCACTTGACATGCCAAGTGAGATGGGGGCAGATTTTCTTCCGATCTCCATGGGGTAGGTGAAAATTACTACATAAACTACTATCTTAATTTCAACTATTATTAACTGACCAATGGGTTCTATTGTAGTTTGAGGGATAGTTAGAGGAATTTGAATAATATGAGTTGCCATAAAATAATTAATTAATTTGTTGGCCAAATAGACAAACAGGGGTAATTATATTTATCATCGGCGGTGATCAATGATCATCACTATAATTAGGTGATATTAAATAATAGTTTCAATTTAATGAATTGTGGTAGTGTGTATTCCTCAATATGAGGTTTGTATTGTTGATTTACTTTATGCTGTATTTCAGTAAGACATATATATATATATATATATATGAATTTTTATTGTTATAATGTAGATTTATAATCCTACAGTCAAAAAGAATTTATTTGACAAACAATGGCACTTAATGATCTCAGATTGAATCGTTGTGCAATGGCGGTAAAAAAATTTGTTTATGCTTTCTTTCCCTTTTTTTGTTACTTTTTCCTTTTCTTTTCTTTTCTTTTTTTTTTCTTTTTTATCTGGGCAACCTTGCCGGAATCTTCCCTTTTTTTTGGGTTTTTTCCTTTTTTATTTATTTTTTTTTTGTTTTGCTTTTTCTTTGCTTTTCCTTTTCTTTTTCAATTGTTTCTGTTCTATTTCTTTTTCTTTTCATTTTTTATTTTTCGACGACCACATTTCTCAATATTTTATTAAATTTGTAATGTCTTTGTAATATTTTGTTTGTAACAAAACAATTTGTATTAGGTATATAAGAATGTTTGCTATGAGTGTAACAATATATGCTACTTGAGTCATAAGTTTGGTTATATTTGTAAGAAGCTATGTTATTTGTATAGCAAATTATATTTGTATGGAAAATCATGTTATGTGCGTAAGAAGGCTTCTTGTTTGTGTAACAAGCTATATTATGTGTGTAACAATCTATGTTGTTTGTGTAGCAAGCTATACTATGTATGTAACAATTTATGTTATTGCTATAATATACCATGTTATGTTAATTTAAAATAGTGTAACAACATTTATTACATGAATTAAAATGTTTAACAATTTTTACTTTATGAATTTAAAAAGAAAATTGAAAGAAAAAAATGATTAAAAAGAAAAGAGAGAAAGGAAAGAAGAAGGAGAAACAAGAAAAGTAAAAATAAAGAAAAGTAAAATATAAAAAAAAAATTCCGGCTGACTGATGGCCATCGGTGGGGGGTGGGTTGGGGTTTTTGGTTGTGGACGGGGTGGGGTTCATACGGGATGGGGGTTTAAAAAAATACCACAATTCGAACCACATCAACCCCTCTATTCCCCTTCTATCAAAAAAAAAATATATGTATATAAAATTAAAATAATAATAATAAAAAAAACACCTCAAATAGATGTGACGTGCATAAACATCTATATCGAATCCATATGAGGTGTACCTCATTCATGTTTCTCATTAACATCTGTTTCTTTTTTTTTCAGTATATTTATTGTTTCTTTTTTTCTTTTCTTTTCTTTTCTTTTTTTTTTTTGACGGGATATACTATATCTATTATTATGTGATTATCGTTAACAAATTCCTAAAAAATTAAAAAGAAATCATCTTTCTATCCCTCAAATTGCATTTCATTTTTATTCGTCTTACAAAAGTAGACCACTTTTCATTTAAATTGTAATTGAAATAGTAGTTTTCATCCCTTCTAAAAAAAATAGAAATATTAGTTTTCATACATGTCTTATTTAATAGACATTGCTTTCTTTTTTCTTTTTTTAATACAAGAGAAATATAATGAGGGAAGGGAAAAGTGTGATTCGAACTCAGGACCTCCTACTCAAGATATGAGTATTTTAACCTCTACGCCAATTGTTCGAACTTCAAATCACATTTTAATACGCATTGTTATCAACAATATAAAACTATTAAAATGAAATAATTAGTAAATTAAAAGGCATATTAGCAAACATGATTCTAAAATTTGTTCTGGTAACATTAATTGATTTTTTTTAATCTTTTTAAAAATATCTATAAGTCTATTTTTATGGGATGAAGGGAGTAAAACAAAAAGCAATGAGCTAGCTTGACCAGGCTCGCAATATTAATGGATTACTTGACTTAACAATATCTTGGCAAATCTCCGGACCAATGAACGGTATACAATTATTCCATGACTCACACTGTAATTCCGACAAAAGCAATAAGATCTTGCGAAGAAGAGAGGCATTTATTTAAGAGGTACTCGATGCCCCTTTTCTAACTATTCACCAATCGAAGGTATTCAGATTCAACACACAGCCTGTTCCAACCATTGCCCTTAGCAAATTGGAGTCCTAAGGGGTTACACAACATCTTCGGCGTCTTCAATTCTCAACAGGGATTTCATTTGCTACTAAAAATTCCGAGGGCGGCTCATGTTTCATCTCTAATAAATATAGCTACTGACTTCACTCCAAAATACTACCTCCGTCTTATAAAAATAGGCCCAATTTCTATTTTAATTTGTCTCATATTATAGTCTACTTAGATAAACGAGGTTGAACAATTAATTTATTTTCTAAATAAACCCTTAGAGCATCTCCAATACAAATATATAGTCTTGAGGTGACGTGGAGAAGAGATATAGACACATAAAATCTCAAATTTTAATTTTATCTCTCTTCTTTCACTTCTTTTTTACCTTCTTCTCTCTTTATTTTGCTATATTTTCTTCACAATGTCTAGGACACTTTCTACAGTTAGACATTCTCAAAGACATTGTAAAGAAAAAATAGAAAATAAAGAGACGAAAAGGTAAGAGAGTAGTGAAAGGAGAGAGAAAGTTAAAATTTGTAAATTTATGTGTCTATATATCTCTTCCACGTTACCTTAGACTAGACGTTTGCATTAGAGATGCTTTTAGTCCAACTACTAATAAATTTGTGGTGCATTAAATTGAATTAATCTTGAATAATAGTATATTAGAGAATTAAGTGTAAATTTTGTATTTCCAACCACATTAATTCACATTTCTTAATTCAAGAGATTAGTTGATATGGACTTATTTTTATGGGACGGAGGTAGTATATATAGCAGCTGCCACTGACTCGAAATATCTGCAAGAATTTTGGTGCCTTCACCAATCCTCCATACACATCTGTTTCACTATCGTGTTCAACTAGTTAAAGATTCCTCTATCTGAAACATATACAATTGGAACAATTTTAATAAGAAACTTCTCATTACATTTGAAAAATTTGCTTGGCTTCACAAGATTTAACTTGCTTGCCATGCCCTCGCGTACATGAGTAGTCGAGAAAAGATCCGTGAACAGTGGCAAAGCCAGACGCGATTAGAGGGGTGTGCCATATAATACACACAGTTAAACCCTTTATATATAATTTTTTTTTTTACAAGGAGAAATTTTTTTCCCAATTTGGGCCCCCTAGCTCCGCCAGCATGCACTTGAGCACGTGGCCAAGATATTGTTAATAGATAAAACCCATATCAACCAACATACAAAGCTCGCGTTGATGAGGTAGAACGTTTAATTTGAAGCATAAAATAAAATCATATAAAGTAATGAAACCCATTAAGCTTAAACTTTCATTAAATTCACTTAAAATTCAAACGAACACGCGATATTTGAACGAGACAATATCTAGTGATCACGAAGAAAATGTTAACCAACTTTTAATAACTCAATACTTTCTTCTTAACGAAATGATGTTTATGTGGACACCCTAGTATACTTCCAAAAGAATGAATTCATCAATCTCGAACGGACCTGAATCGGGATCCAAGCTAGATTGGCGCACCCACCTTGCAACATCCAGCCATGATTAGTTTAGACACCTTTCCTGAAAATATGGCGTGGTAAAAATAAGAGTAATTTTCACCTTTGTGTATACCACCCTTTCATTTAAGGTAACAATGATTAATAGCTCACTTTGTGCTTCGTAAGAGAGCTCGATGCTACCACTTTACTCATATTCCTC
This sequence comes from Nyctanthes arbor-tristis, assembly GCA_963692815.1. Classification (NCBI taxonomy): domain Eukaryota; kingdom Viridiplantae; phylum Streptophyta; class Magnoliopsida; order Lamiales; family Oleaceae; genus Nyctanthes; species Nyctanthes arbor-tristis. Next base: position 35,784 of record CAVNYN010201928.1, read on the forward strand.
TCTACTCTTGCTTCTGGCTCATTGTTGGGCTTCTTTATAGAGTTTGAAGTGGGCTCTCTATCATTGCTCCCTTTCTTGGGGAGGGTCAATTGTCAAGTGGGTCTTCACATCAGCTCTTCCATAATCATACCAACAACTGATATTATAACATTCCTTTATATATTCTTTATTTAATGATATCTTACTAGCCAAGTTTCTATGGAGCGAATACGTGTTCTGTTTACAAAACTCGTGTGCTTACATTACATATATGACACTTGATTTGAGGGAAAAATGATGTATTTCACTGTTTTGTTCAACTGGAGAAAAGTGATAAGCTTGTGGGGTCCGTAATAGAGTTCGCATTCACTCTATAGAAAAACTTATCTGACTAGAGTTACCTTATCGGTTCACGACGAACTAAGAAGACAAAAGTGGAAAAAAACAAAGTGAAAGGATAGGAGTAGGGACAAAGAAAGTATCATCTTCTAGCAAATAGCATGCAGTGGCTCTTGCCTTTTTAGCAGCAATCCCACAGCAAAAAAAGAAAAAGAAAACCAAGCAGTTTTCAAATCTATCCAGGAAAATTCGGGGAAAAGTTGTAGAGTTGTAACCTACACTTTCACTTTTACGCTCAATATGTTTCCCCTATTTCAATTTCGTGCCATATAGAGAAAGCAAGCGTGTCATATTTTCAACCCGCTTTTATACCTTTATTTTTGACTTGTTATTTGTGAAAATATCAATTTTGAAAACTATTCTAAAGATAGTTAATTACACCAAGATGTTAATGCAATTTTTTTCCCCATTAAAATTTACAATTTTAAGTAAAATAGTAAACAAGCTCCATGTCTCCTTTTCTACGCTACGACCTAGTCGTTGCTACAATTGCAGTGTCACCATAGAAGTGCAGTATCAACTGGTGTTGCACTCTTTTTTAATCCGATCTACTAATTACTCTAACTAATTAACTTGTCTCTATAAGCTAACTTGACCTGTATCAACACAGTCCAGCCAGCTAGTTATTTAATTGCCTTCCACAGTAGGCAATTCGAACTTGAGACCTTGTGTTTGGGAAGTGAAGTCCCGACCACTTAGTTATATTAATTCTTGTTGGTGTTGCATTTCTGATGCCACCCTTTGGATTTAATTATTCAGATGGCCATTGAGAAACATTTTGAAGTTCAGTAGTTAGGTAAGAATATCATGTAAATTTCAATGGCTATTTACATTATTAACCCCGGCCAACCGTTCACTTGGAGAGACTCTAGGGTTCGTAGTTTCCCTCTTGATCGTGGGAGGCATCCGGGGTGGGATTGATCAGGTAAAGAAGACAGCAATAAATTTGAACAAAAACAAGGGTATAAGTGATATTTAATTTATTATAATTCAATTTGTACCTTTCTCCCTCTGAAGTAATTTCATCAAATGGACCTTTCACTGGTGAAAACGAGAGACAAACATTTTTGCAACAAAAGAGAAAAAAAAAAAAAGAAGAAAAAATCTGACGGATTTCTTGAATGAGATTTGGGAGTCACATCATTTGGATCATAAATTCTTTGTGTTACATAGAAAAAGTCGAATAGCATTAACAAAAATTAAACTTATTAGCTGTAATTTAACAGAAATGTTGTGTCCAAACTGCTGTACCTCATGAACCCGTGATTGGCGGCCCACTATCTAAGGAAGAAATTGTTTGAAGGGTAAAGAAATCTTCATGTTAGCTAATGGAATTTTAGGACATTCTAAAATTGGTGTTATTAAAATTTATTCTCGTTTAGATATGATTAATCTAATAGATTATAGAGTCAAAAAACCATATCTCAAGAATCTAAGTTCGGATTCAAGATTGTCACGCTGATTAAACCGTTTGAATGGTCCCATCTAAAAGATTAACTCGACCCGCTGCATGCAAGTACGAGTACCTGATTAGTTAGTAAGTATTGAATCCAGTATGCCTGAATTACTAGAAGACATAAATACTCCTGTACAGATAAATATAACTGAACTAGGGAAGAGGAGTCAATAAAAATTTAATGAAATAAACTATTTTGCCCTTTAGTAGTCACTTTTAAATTAAAAAGAGAAATTATTATGTTGTTTTCTACTTGAATATACTACTAATTAAATTGCCACAATTTTATACAACAAGCTCAAGAGATCCATTATCAAGAAGTTCTTCAATCATTTGTTCTATATGGTCTTCTTCAAGTGGCTTGATCAACTGTTGGGTGCAGCAGCTCTCCATTACTTGCACTTCCTTCTTAACAACCCAGTTAGCCTCTTCGACTCGAGGCGCCACCATTGGCTTCTTCTCCGATGAGCAAAATCTGGTTTCGTTAGCGTTTTCCTCAATGCCAATGGCCGGAGGGATCCTTTGAGGTTGTTGCACTGATTGTTTGCTGATTTGAAGTGAAGCCATGTAGCATTTGTGTAATTTTGCTTTCAATGCAGCTGAAAGAAGCTTGGAGGAGGATGAGTGTGCCACAATGGGATTGTAAGGGAAGTTAGTCCTAGCCTTCGGGCCGCACATTAGCCTAGCCGCTTCATCGTAGGCTCGTGCCGCATCTTCCGCCGTCTCAAACGTGCCTAGCCAAATTCTAGTCTTCCTACACAACACAAGTACAAAATGTTCATTCTAGTACACTACTTGTTGGGAAAACTTTTGATTGGATAGGAACAATATACTTACAATAAAGGGTGTCGAATTTCGGAGACCCAAGAGCCCCAATGCCTCTGCCGGACGCCCCGATACCGTTGTTGCGATCTTGTCATTATATTGCTGCTAGTGAAGCACAAAGATTGTGTTGTAGCAAAAATGTTCTCTGAATGAAGAAGAGTGGTCCCTAAGGGATGAGGGGGTTGGGTTTATGTAGTATTTGTCTTGGCCCTCTGGCAACCAGGTTTAGCAAGTGGATCCCACAAGTAGAAAACTAGGTAATTGACCTTGTTTTCTTATATGTATGTATCAATTAAAACTAGTTGGCTTGACATGATTATTTGCATCAATTGGTGAAGCAACAAAGTGGGGATAAAATGATCAAATGTTGGCCAAATTCAATTCACATGATGACTGAAATATAATAATACCTTCTGTTGCAAAAATTTGGCTTGATAGATTCTTCATGTGATATGGACCATGACTTGTTCAAATAATTTGAAGTAATATCTTGTTTACAAACCAATTATAATTAGTTTCAACAATTATAAATGCGCAAGGCGTCAATTAACATACCTATAGTTTCACATAAATGTGAATTGAAATGGCCTATTATACAGAAAAGCTCAACATCTAAATTGTGATATGATTTATCACATCTATTTGAAGTGTCAATATTTAAAGTTGGCACGTCTTGTAATTATAAGAAGAACCAATTATGTTACAATTGGTTGTGAAATGATTTGTTTGTCTTATATGCATATGCTGGATTCAATGATTCAAGACGATCCTAGGTTTTGGACAAAGATAACATTAAAGATATATATGATGTTAATTTTTACAAGTTGTCATCAAATGAATACACACATTCTCATGGTTTTGAACTCCGTTTGAGGATAAAATTTATACCTCTCATCATCATTTCAGGAGGATATATCTATCATGAAATGATCTATCCACTACAAGATAAAGCGATAACATAATAAATAATTCTATTTGAATAAAGAGACAAGAAAGTGTGCCAAAAAAAGATATATAGCCTATGCGATTACTTGTATTGATGTAAAGGTAATGTGATATATCGAAAAACAAGATCTTGCTATGTGTCATTTTTATTTAAAATTTTGTATGCCTTTTATTCAACTAGCACAAATGCACAACTCATAATTCATACCGCTAGCGCTATTGCTAAATATACAACTGTTAGAGTGAGTAAATGAGCTATGCTTACGATTTATTGGCATTTCCCTTTTTCCATATAATCTTATTCTTTTATTTTTGCATAGGTTTTCCCTATATCCCCATTTGGAGATTAATTGATGAATACTTCTAGTAACTGGGGTGACAACCTATTTGTAATCAAGTGAAATCATGTTCAATGGTGTGATAATGGGTTGTTTGATGCCCTTTATTTTTTCTCTTTATAAATTCACGTACCATGATTTGACTGTTGATTTGACAACTACTCAACAATTACCACACATTTTAAATTTCAATTAAATCTTCACCACTCATTTTCACTCATTATAAATTTCTTTTATAAATTTAAAAAATAAAGAGCTTCAAACAAGCTAACCAAACCTATTATTTAATATCACCTAGTTCTGAATTCATGTTCCTTGATTTTCGCAGATAAATCCACACTCTAAACTCAAGTTTCCATATTAATCGAGCCGATCCCACATAGAATCCTGGGAAAACTCAACAAAAGATAGCTTGGATTTATCCATTTTTCATTTTTGTTTCGTTTTATTTCTTGACCTGAGAATTTTTATATTTGGAAGCTAATAAAGACAATGTACAAGAAGATATATATATATATATGTATGTATTTAATTTTCAGCTCAAAGCATATATTCATGCGTAACATGATGCTCATGTAAGGGATATTGGAATTGGTAGTTGAAGACACATGGATCATATAATTGGTTTGCTAAAAAAATGGATATATATGCAAGGTACAAGGGGAAAAAACATAAATAGTGTCACATATACTGCCAATTTACACATGCCCACAACTAACCCAGAGAATGTGTGCATGTTTGATATATTAGGATTGATTCTTTTCTTTTCCCTTTTTTTAAAAAAAAAAAAAATTTACCAGGTCCATAACGTACAAACTTACATAGAAATTTCTAATTGAATAATATTATATAACGTAACTAGTACCTGAAACCAGTTTACGTGACAACTATAATATAGCATTAAAATGACATGTTAAATTTAATGTTATTACATGTGATTCAGTTAATGAGACTTGTCATTTATTACCATGTAATTTGATACCAAGGACCCGTAGTAGTTCTATATTACATTACTCATCCTGAATGAGATTAATACAACAAAAAAGGGGATCAAAATCTTACATTTGACAATGATATATGGACTCTTAATATGACAAATATGGCACAAATCTTTCAAACTAGTCCAAATAAAATTTGAAAAATCGTCTAATTACCCAAATACAAACAATGTCGACACAACATTATATTAGTCTATATAGAAATGACATAAACTCAAATTTTGCAAGGTGTGTTTGTTGACCAATAATCCAAGGAGACGTGTTTCTATAATATAAAAAGTGACATGCTTATTTTCTATATTTCCTTTTGTAGGTCTTCAAATCTATGTACTATTGACATATACAAGAAATCCATAATGACCAAATAACTCATGTCACTTGTTCATATCAAAACTCATCTCTCTAGAATTACTGTTCGTTGACAGCTAATTATGATGGAAGTTTTATAGGCCCTCAAAATAAGAAGAATAAAATTGTGGGTTTCCTTGGGCAAACGCGTGACGTGGGTCCAATCACCAAAATCTAACATGGGTAATGAAAGGATGAAGCTTAAAAAAAGAGCATAGTAAAGCAGAAAATGGGCTCAAAATAGTCATGAACACGCACCCTACTAGGTTGTCCGAATGTCGTTGTCTAGTGGGATTTGACAATAGACCCGTGACTCGTGCCATTTTTAAATTGTGTGGAAAACAATTCTTACAATATGGAGTAAATGATGGGCACAGTGAGCATGTAAAGAACAAGAAATTTTTTAATTTTACGATAGCAGTTGTTGAAAAGACTCACACATAGATGTATTAGTGGAACCAAGACTACAATTAATTGAGTTGGAGTGCAATTGAACTAAGAATTTTATAACGGGTACTTTGATATCAAAAAATTAATTGATCTTTTATCGTGTTCTTACCAGAAAGTTGTGTTCTAAATCTTGCTCATTATCTAATAGCAACAAGCTTTTATTCTTATTCTTAAAATAGTTCTTACCCTTTTAAAAAAAAAAAAAAAAATTCTTAGCTTTTGAGGACTAGCTACTTTAGTTTGCACAGAAGTGGGGAAAAAATAAAAAAGAGGAAGAAAAAGAAGAATACTAGCTACATTGACACATTTACATTACATTCACAATCATTTAAAATTTCTAATTTACTAACTTTTTATTAGGCTACATCACACCGATGGTGCCATAGCAATATCATCTGCTAGTACTTGAAATTTTTGTATTATGTATAAATGGAAAATTGAAAAAATAAAATAAAATAAAAGAATAAGAATGAGGAGGAATTTCATGTCCATGAGTGTGAGTGTCCCCACCTCTCTCTGCTACTAGATGGATAGTCCCGATTTAATACCATATGTTATAAAACCATATCATGTCATATGCTCATGTGACGTGTATCAACACACACTATATAGGAAATCGCAATCATGTGACATACCCCAATGCACGTCATGTGGCCATATAATACTATATGATACCATATATATGGTGTTCGATCATTTTCAACTAGATGGAGGTCAAAGAAAAATTCTACTACTATCAAGTTAAGAGATTGTTGTCTAGATCTTTATATAAATCAAAACTTCGATGAAAAAAATTTCAAATTTCAATACCAATAACGTATTTTTTATTAAAAAAATATATAATAAATTTTCACACTTCTTAAAAAAACTTTCTTACATTCAAAAAAAAAATCAATTTTCATAAATCATTCTTTGATAAGGCTCTCAAGAACAAGCTCTAAGATGATCTTTATCACAATTAGAGACTGTCACAAGTCATAATTTCCGATGATAAAGCTGATTTTTGAGAAAAAAAGACTCGCCCACTTTAAATTTTTTAAATTAGGTACAACTTGATTTTGCTCATTAATCTACACAAGATACGACAGGCGATGAGAAGGCGGCCAATTAAAGCGGTTTCCAAGTGAAAGTTGGAAAGAAATGGGATTGTGAGGAAATATGTGAGAGCAAATGCCTTTTTCTTTAAATTTATCCATTGATTTTTTTATTATTATAAAATCTGGTGCATGTGCAAGTGTGAAAGTGTATTTGTTTTCTTCTTCTTAAATCAACTGATATGCTATAAACGTCTCTTTTCCGGTGAACTCTTTCAAATGTGACTTCTGATAACTGTGTCCAATTAGATGTCACATTTTTTGTCCCTCCTGTTGCCCAATTAGAATTTTTCAAATATATATATATATAATATATGCAAAGCATACGGTAATTTATAACCTACTAGTTTATAATTGGAAAATTATTACAAGTAATTATTTTTTTAACCGTAAATTATCATTTTATTTATTGCACTTTTTCCTTTTAAAGTAAACAATCATGAAAACTAGTGCAAGAATTCTGCTACATGTATAAATAAATTTTTATTTCACACATTTTCCTGTGACACACTAGTAGTATACACTTTTCTTCATCACTCATTTTACTTTTACTTTTTTGAGAAAAAAATAAAAATCATATATTTATAGTTCCTGTTAAATGTGACTTTCAAATTGAACCGTGTTCACCTCTACGTGAAACAATCACATCGGACTCATTTTGAAAGTCACATTTAACAGGAACTATAAATATATGATTTTTATTTTTTTCTCAAAAAAGTAAAAGTAAAATGAGTGATGAAGAAAAGTGTATACTACTAGTGTGTCACAGGAAAATGTGTGAAATAAAAATTTATTTATACATGTAGCAGAATTCTTGCACTAGTTTTCATGATTGTTTACTTTAAAAGGAAAAAGTGCAATAAATAAAATGATAATTTACGGTTAAAAAAATAATTACTTGTAATAATTTTCCAATTATAAACTAGTA
>CAVNYN010201929.1:0-24436 GCA_963692815.1 Nyctanthes arbor-tristis
CAAGCATTTTCATATATGGTATCAGAGTCCATCAAACTATAATGAACAACTCAATTCGGATAAGACTCAAACAAGCATGCGAATTTTTAAGATTAATTGAATCTTGACGGGTTTAATATCATGTAAAGGTTTAGGGTGTTCTACCTTAACTTTTACAAAGTGTCTCTAAACAAAACAGAGATGACAAAATGGCTCATGAGCCAAAAGCTTGGCAAGCCAGTTCACGGCTTGCGAGCTTTGCTTGAGCAAAAACAAGGGTTGAAGATGTCGAGTCCAAACACAAACAAGCTACTGGGTGAGCAGCTCGTCAAAAGTACAAGCTCATGAGCCGCTTGCAAGCTGGCTCAAGCTTGGCTTGCAAAAACGCAAGCCCGGATCTGAGTGCTTCTCGGCTTAGCTTAGCTCACCGAGTTTTGGCTCGGGCTCGCCTGCTGCCAAGTGCAAACAAGGCTAGGCGAGCCAAGCTCGCCTTGCCACACTATTTTGGGATCTCTATTTAAAAATGAATAGTGGAGAATGTGTAGTTTACATGAGAATGTGTAGTTTACATTAATCGAATAAAAATGTATGATTTCTATTTTAAAATGGAAATAGATGGCTAACAAAGGCAAAAATTATCAAACATCTTAGTCCCAAAAAGGAGATCATATCGAGAATGTCTTGTTATTAATATTACTAAAAATTTAAGAAAAAATTTTTAAGAAAAAAAAAAGGAAAAAAAATATCTTAGAAGTTATTTTTTAAGTTAAAATATTTTAGGTAGTTAAAAGTTAATTATTTTTTTCCCTTAAAAATTAAAAGAGCTATTGTAAAGCGACTTGTTTAAGCAATAATTAATGTCGCTATCTGATGGGGAAAATGAGGATAACACATACGAATAAACCAGCTTTACGTCATGATCAATTATTGTAATTAACGTAATTTCATTATTGTTGCTTCTTGTTTTAGGTGTAATATACAAATATTAAATACATCAAGACTCAGACATAAAATATTTTTTGCAAAAACTTTTTTACATTACAGACGGAAATGTATATATAAGAATAAGAGAAAATTGTGAAATGAACCCGTCAAAAAATAACAACGACGATGATATTTAACAATGGCATTTGACTTTCTAGTCACAACTATAGCAACAATTTAGGATTTGAGGGTACGTGCGAAATGGAGATGGAGATTGCTGATATGATTTTGGTGGTGATGGCCTGAGGATGATGACGATTGTGGTTCGGAGTTTACAAGTAAATATTTAACTTTAATAATTCTATTTTATTAATTGAGCGATAATAATAAATATATTAAATAGGAACTTATGAAAAAAAAAATTACTATTTTAATTATATTTTAAAAAGGGAATTAGTCTATATTTTAAGACGATGAAAAAGGAACATATGATTATTTTTGTGGACGATGTAGTAAAAAATTTGTTTTCTTTTATTATTATTTAACGCTTAGCTAGTAAGAACTAGTCACTTTGTAGATAGAGATGCGACCCAAGAACAATGGAAATAAATTACATTGTGTCATACTCAACATTGTAAAAATTTTGTACTATTATAAATTTATAATAATAATAATATCTACAATATATGTTCCTATTGTAATCTTTCACTATCCTATCCTCGCAAATCAACATGGAAGGCCACTAAGGGGTTGTTATTACAGGAAGATTGTGGTTCGAAATAGGGACATTTAACCCAAAACGTGAGTATTTAACCACTTGTATGCTTGATCGAACCAATGTACTTTAATTGCAATGATTGAATACACTATTTTTTGAAATCTTGTTTTTAACTATATATTTTTTTAACATTTTTTGTTGCTTTTTCTCTTTTTGAATTTTATTTTTATCATAACTAGTTTTAAGGAACATTACTTAGTTTTTTCCTCTTTTTCTACTTTAAGGGGGAATTTACCATTTAAAATTGCTTCTTTTGTCTATATTATCAAAAGGAGACATTTTCATAATACCGTGAGAAATATCGACATTTTATGCGATTTATCCCAATTAAGGACCACATTCCTTGAGGTTTTCTTTCTTTTCTTTTTTGGATAAACTTTTTGCCCCTATTTTTTCCCTTCTTTTGTTTAGTTACGTTTTCTGGAAAATTTTTAAAAACCTCTCACTCTAAGTGGCATATATGATTGCATGCTACATGTATTTCATGCACGTCACGTGTATTTTAAATACACTTAGCATGCATCCTTATACGCTAAATGAAATGAGAGGTTTTAGAAAGAGACTCAATGTTTCCTTCATTAATTACTTTCTAAAGTTGATATAATTATTAAGGGAGTTTAGAATATCACCTTAAAAACGTCAAAAAGAATTAGAGACATAAAAATACATCAAAACTAAGTGACCGTCAATGCAGTTTCACAGAATTACGGCATACAAAATATGGCCCAAAATTCTTCACGGCCCATTTGTAAACTCCTAGTTTCTACTTTATTAGGATTTTCATTTTTTATTTTTCTTATTTATTTTCTTGACAATATGAAATTTTTTAATTCTTTATTTTTGTGACTTTGAAATAAAAAAGTAAACATTAATGAGCAATTCTAGGGAGACATGTAGAAGAGACATGTAGAAGTGAAATTAATAGGTGACATTCTTATGTGACACATATTTATTGGATGATGATTACATGACTACTTTTCATCATCCAATACAAGTGTGTCAATGTCACCTAGTAATGTCTATTTTTCATGTCTCCCTTGAATTTTTGAACATTAATATGACTTTTTTAAAAAATATAAATTTTTTTTATTATACGTCGTTTTTTGTTACGTGACTTTAGAAACATGTCTATTTATGTCATTTTCTTTTGTCTATTTTATGCGACTTTTTGTTTATGAGTGTGACTTTTTTACTACACATTACTTTTATATATGTGACTTTTTTCTTGAAAGTTTAATGACAACACAAATAAAAATTGTAACTTTTTAATTAAAAAGTCACACAAGTATGGCTTTTATGTATGTGATCTTTTGTATGTATAAACGTAGCATATCTATCCTTGAAAAGTCACATTTGTGTCACTTTTTAATTTAAAAAGTCATACAAATATGACTTTTATGTATGATAAAAATATATGTATAAACGTAACATATCTACACTTGAAAAAGTCACACTTGTAACTTTATGTATATATTGTAACCTTTTGATAAAAATGTATGTATAACAGTAACATATACTTGAAAAAGTCACATTTGTATTATTTTTTGATTTAAAAAGTCACAAAAATATAACTTTTATATATGTGACATTTTGATAAAAATGCATGTGTAAATTTATGTGATTTCATTAAATGTAACTTTTTTAAATATATAACTTACAAGTGATAAAAAGTTACATTTAACGTGACTTATTTTGAAGAATAACCAAACAAGTGAGAAGTGACGATGACCAGTTTGTCAAAGAAAATAAAAATAAAGACACAAAAGAAAGAAAAGAAATGAAGAAGACAAGAAACGTGGTCACGTGCTATGGTAAGAGAGAAGAATGGTAAGACATAAGGGCAGCTAATTTTGGACGTAATTTACCGCAACATTGTGTTTTGACGGTAATTTTCAAAATATTTAATAAATTACAGTGTTTCCTAATTAATCCTAATTATTATCAAGATGGAACAAAAGAAGCTCGCTCTTACAAGCCACCCGTGGACGGGCTCAGAGGCTGGTTGGATATGAGCTTGGGCCCAAGCTGAGCCCTTAAAAAGTGAGCTCGCTCAGACTCGTATTTCATGGGCCGTCTTTTAGCCCGTAAAGATTGCAGCAAACACTCCTCTCTCTCTCTCTCTCTCTTCATTAGCCAAACTCAAATCGAGTATATTTCCTGTTCAATCTCCCTAAACATTGGCATACATATATTATTAAGATTTTACTCGAGAGTAGTATGACTATCTCTAGTTATCTCAAAAGATGTAACTGATAGATAGAATACTTTCTGTTTATTTTGTGTCTCTCTAAAACTCTAACTGAACTATAAAAAACCTATATGTTTATTCGTTCGATAGCTGTAATACATTATGTACAATGTCATATAGAATGATCTATATACGATAACACGTTAAAATCTTTGTGAAGATAATTTTTGCACATAGAAATTAATATAGAAATGTACAAAATTTGATTAGATGAAAAATAAAATTTGGTAACAGATATTTTTGGATTACACATGAAATTTTATCGATCTCTTGAAATAAAAGCAAAACAAAGAAATTATGGAAGAAGAAAGGAAGGGTATGACATTCTATATAATAATTTCTATTCAAAACTATGATTCTCAAGCTATAAAAAGTTATTAAAATTCTTTTAATTTAGAAAACCATAATTACTTTTTCTTTTTTTTTTTTGGGCAAAACCTTGAAACTTCAATGATGATTATGCCCAAAGTGCAAAACAGTTTGAACAGGATGCTTACTGCCCATTCCTAGAATCCACAAAGTCAAGAAGTTAGATGGAATATATATGAAACTTATAATGAAGAGAGAAGGAAATATGAAAGCTTAATTAGTTTTAGTGGCCGATTATTTGCTCAATTAAGAAAAATTTTGAATAATAATGGTATTGTGAAAGTTAAGTGAACAAAATTAATATATTATTCATTGTTGAACAATTAATTAAAAATTATGTGATTACAACCCTGAAATACTCTTTTAATTTAATCATCATTTAATTGGATTAGTTCAAGAAATCGAATGGCAATTTGGAATTGACAAAAAATTTGTCGGGATAATATCGATCAAAATTTTTTTTTCTCTAACATCCCTACTTGTCCAAAAATGTTTTTCCTACATCTCAACTTTTAAATATACAAGTATTGGCTGATGGTTGTTATCATATGACAACGTTATACACCTATGTGGCTATATTAGAAAATTGTCCGGACCATTGAATGGATGTTCAATTCTAATGCTTGTACTATTTTCTAACTCTTATTGATTATTACGCTTATCAAGATACAGATCGTATTCAACACTTATTGAACCTCAATCCCCACCAAAAAAAAAAATGTAAGCTGAAATAACATTGCACCGTGTAACACTTATATTACTAATCATTATCTCCCGTTATACATCTAACGGGATATCATTTTTACTAATTATATTACATTGCATAGTAACAATAATATGTTTCACAATGGCCTATCTTATAATCTTATTATTTTATTTATTACATTACCTTCTAAATCAAAATAGACAATTTTGATCTAATGTCACACGTCTGGCGATATATGTCTCCAGATATCTTGTGTGGCGATTTATAATTGAGACAACTCACCTATTATGAGTCCACAATAGGTGAATTGTCTCAATCACAATGCGCCACACAAAACCTCTGGCAATATATCCAATCAGAGGCTTGACATTGGCATAGAACTCTCAAAATAGATCTTAAATATGTCACATCATATTATCCCATTTATTGGTTGCCGTGTCTAACTAGTTAACTCTCTTTGTAAAGAAAAGATTCCCTCTTGCATATGGGGCATGGCTGATAATGGTTAGAAATCAACCATGTAGAAAGTGACATGTCACAACTTTCCCATTTAGCTTTTTGCAGAAAAGTATGACAGGGTGGTTGGATGAAGTAGTTGAGGTATATCAAAAATTTAAAATGTACTTTCAAAAAAAAAAAAATTTAAAATGTACTGTAACTGGAGTCATTTACTTCTATAATTCAGAAAAAATAGTAAATAGGATAATAGCTAAGCATTCACCAGTTCTGTATCTCCATGTTTTTCCACTCAATTGAACTATATATATATACACACACAAAAGTAATTTAATGAGGGTAAATAGGAGGTCGACATGAGATGCGGTAATTGATTTTTAGCAGGTTTCTTTGAAGGTGATATCCGTCTCCAGGACAGTTCTATGGCATGTGAGTTGATCCTAATCCATTTCTATTTTTTGTGCTATTAAGGATAATTAAGTACCTATGATTGATTTGAATGATTAATCTGTTTAAGGATTGTTGAATTTGGATTAATCAATTCAATTATTTCACTTACATCTTTGTTTATGTTGTGATCAGCTTCTATATTACTGCTGTTTCTTTCACTACTCTGTTCAAGCTTAAGTCCAAGAACATGTTTAGCCAGTACAAGACGCGAGGTGATTACAGCAAGTAATGGCGTCGTTGCCACTGATAATGGGCTGTGTTCGACCATAGGGAAGAACGTTCTCCTTGAAGGCGGCCATGCCGTTGATGCAGCAGTTGCGGCAGCGCTTTGTTTGGGCGTCGTCAGTCCTGCTTCTAGCGGCATTGGTGGTGGTGCTTTTATGCTCGTCCGATCAGCTGATGGGGTCGCCAAAGTCTTCGATATGAGAGAAACCGCTCCTAGTAAAGCTTCCAAGGTATTTTAAGCATGTTCTGTTCGTGTTCAGTTTTAAGCTGTTCTTTAGTTGTGGCCGGGGGTACCCCCTCCAACGCCAAAAACAAAGAAGCCAAAATGCATTTTTTAGCCATATATAAATTAGTATTGATCTTGTTTAAAAAAAAAAAAAAAGAAAGAAAAAAATTAGTATTGATCTACATTTTGGGAACACCGTGATACCGACTGCTAGCCCAGGGATTAGAACAAAAGTTGTTACCACGTTCTGTCTCTGTTGATTACCAAATGGAACAGTTCTTACTCTGAAGAGGATCTAAAGGAATTGCTTAAGTATGCAGGACATGTATGGAGGAAACGAGGACCTAAAATCAGGTGGTGCCCTCTCCATTGCGGTTCCTGGAGAACTTGCAGGCCTATATGAGGCTTGGGAACAATTTGGGAAGCTTTCTTGGGAGAGACTAGTACAACCAGCTGCACGTCTTGCGGGTAATGGCTTCAAGATTTCACCATATCTTCATATGCAAATGGTGAATACAGAGTCAGGAATCAAGGCAGATAAGGGACTTCGTGACATATTCACCTCTAATGGTAGCCTTTTGCAGCTTGGTCATCGAATCTATAACAGAAAACTGGCGAAAACACTGAGAGCGATATCGAAATATGGGGTGAAAGCATTTTATAATGGAACAATAGGATTCAATCTGGTTAACGATGTTAGGAAAGCCGGAGGTATACTAACTGTGAAAGATTTGCAGGATTACAGAGTTAAAGTGAGAAAACCGATATCAGTAAATGCAATGGGGGTTAGAATTCTTGCCATGCCTCCCCCTTCCTCTGGTGGTGCTTCAATGTCACTTGTAAGAACGATACTCGATTTTCGCTCTTTTTATTTTTCCGGAAATTTCCCTTTTTCATTTTTGTATTTTTGGGCTGGGCTGTCTCAGATACTAAACATCCTTGCTGGGTACAAAGGGTTGAACAGCATTTCTGATTCCCTCATGATCCATAGAGAAATTGAAGCTCTGAAACATGCATTTGCTATTAGGATGAATCTTGGCGATCCGGATTTTGTCAATACCAGTAATGTTTTAAAGGATATGCTGTCGACCGAATTTGCAGCTGAGTTGAAAAAGACCATTAAAGATAATATGACATTCAATTCCAGTCATTATGGTGGAAAGTAAGCAGATCAAGATAGTCTTCTGATCTTTTCATTCTATGCCTTCTTTTTTCCCTTTTCGTTTCGAAATCTGATCTCCAAATACGAGCTCTGATCTGATGAATCGTTAGCTTCATAATAGGTGGAATCAGATTCATGATCATGGAACCAGTCACATTTCTATAGTAGATGGTAAAAGAAATGCTGTGTCCATGACCACAACTGTAAATTCATACTTTGGCTCAAAATTCCTTTCGCCAACTACCGGGATAGTTCTCAACAACGAAATGGATGATTTCTCAATGCCAGGGAAGAGTTTGAATACATCTACTGCACCAGCCAATTTTATTTATCCTGGCAAAAGACCGATGTCATCCATGAACCCCACCATCGTCCTCAAGGTAACATAAACTTGCCTTCTCGACCCTCTACTTGTCTAATGCTCAACCACCATGAAAATCACAGAATCAGCCATTTATCTTTTTCCCTCTTTTTTGGCATTTTATTAGGGGAAAAAACTTAAAGCTGTTATTGGTGCAAGTGGTGGATCTCTTATAATTGCAGGCACAACAGAAGTATTCTTGAATTACTTTGCAAGAGGAATGAATCCACTCTCTTCTGTAATGGCTCCAAGATCTTATCATGAGGTGACTAAAATGATCATTGCTCGATTCTTATCTTACATTTCTGTTATCTCCCTTGAGATTAAAACTTCAAAGCTTTACAAGAAGTCGATAAAAATGCAGCAAACTTAAGGCTTACAAAGATTTGTGCTTGTGCAGTTTATTCCGAATGTATTACAGTATGAGAACTGGACAGCCCTGAGCGGCGATCACTTTGAGGTTCCAGCAACGACGAAGAATGCTCTAAGAAAAAAGGGACATGTCCTACAAAGAGCAGTTGGAATTTCAGTATGCCAATTTGTGGTGGAGGAGCAATTCAATTCATCACTATCTGGGAAGCTTGTTGCAGTAAGTGATCCAAGAAAGGGTGGATTCCCAGCTGGTTTCTGAATTATTAGGCCGAGTCGCTATTTATTTTTTCTCCGATCTCGCTGGAGTACCGAAACGAGGAAAATATATTTGACTCTCTCCCCTTAAAATTACTCATTTTTTAGGGAATACTTCTATTTCTTTCATATATCAAACTATGATGGATTACATCACTCAAGAATAAAGGTCATCGAAATGGTTATCGTTTTAGAAGAATGATGAGAGAGAGAGAGGGGAAATGATACACTTCTTTGTTAGTTCATCATATAACAGTTTTGAGCTCTAAAAATTTAAATCTCAAGAAACTTAAATATCTTAATTGATAACTTTGCTTTTTAGTTTTTCTCCGTAAAAATTTAAAAAAAAATGAAGGAAGGAGAGGGCCTCCTGGCAGCAGCAACACGGGGATTCACCCATAGCTTTTTTTTTTATTGCTTTTTGTTTAATTTAATTTTTATATTTTTTTATATTTTAAAACTTGTTGTTTTTAATTTTTTAAAAAATGAGGGTATAATGGTAACTAAGTTGAGCAGTTAACGGAAACTGTAATAAAAAAAAAGACCATTTGTACGACTTAATGAAAGGTTGAGGACTCAGCGGGTTGAAAAAAAAAAGTTAGGAACTCAGCTAATACTAACTTGAAAAGTTAAGGACGATATGTGAAATTAATCATATATATATATATATATTTGGAAAAAAATGAGATTATAGATGAGTTTTGCTATTTAAATAAAATGACAAACAAAAATTTAAACAAAATTGACAATAATAGGATTCTATTTGTCAACACATCACATCACTTTTACATAAACAGTAATCACTTAGACTGCATGTTTATTTTGTAACTCTCTTTGACTATTTTTTGTCTAAATAGAATTATTCTTTTTAGATAACTTTTAATATTTTAGAAAAATTATTAATCATTGGGTTGTTATATATAATAGCACTTTTACTAATCACACCATAAAATTAAATTTATTTTTAGTTCAAGAATTAAATTACTTAAACATATACATATATTGTTTCTACATACACCATGAAATAAAAACCTAAATCTAAGTTTTTTTTTTTTTTATATTCACCATATTATAAAAACCCTAATTTATTTCTTCACTATTCCACAATTGAAACCCCAAATCATAAAAAGAAAAACATTTTTTATATTTGAACAATATATTTAATGGCAAAGAAAAATACAAACACGCTATAGAAATCAAATCTAAGATTAATATCAATGTTCATATATGAGTTACGAAAATTTAGCAAAATCTTCTTACCTTTATTTTTTTTATTAAAGTTTTCGTAGTTTCATAGTTACAATTCCATACTTCAAATTCATATGTAGTAATTCGCAACTTTGTATTCATGAGACTAATTGACAACTTGGTTGAATTTTTTTTTCCATTTTTCCTTCACGACATCGATTACAGTAAACTCACCAATATATTTATAGGAGGAGGTGTGGTGTGGGTTTCTTTATTTCTTTTTTTAATGAGTTGTGTTATTTGAACAAAAAAAGATATAAAAATTTAATAAAATTGAGATATAACCTGATTCTGTTTTCTAACACATTACATTACATTTTCATCAATAATAATCACATGGGCCATATTTTCATTTTGTTTACTTATTTGTCCAAATAGAATTATTCTTTTTTTATTGTATTTTTATTTTACTTTTAAAGTTTAGGGATAAACTTGTTAGCTAAAATGTAGTTAATAAACATGATGGTGTATATATAGGGAAAATATATTCACATTATAATTTTTTATAGTTACACCACATATTTATTACTTTGAAGGTCTTCGATCTTTATAACTTATAAAACTGAAGTCTCAAGAAATTTTATTGCCTTTTTAGTTAACATTTTTTAATTTTTATATGTTGTTTCTTAATGATAGTTATAACTATACAAAAAATTTCTTTTCTATGTCTTAAAGTCATAAAAAAATATAAAAATTTATTTGCATAGATTTTTTTTTGCTTATTTAAATTATTTAAGTGGTTTTCACGCTGAAATTTTAAGATGAAGATCATTGTTAGATACAATATGTGATAATTGATAAAAGATTAAAAAATATATATGGTCAAGAAAAGTTTAATGGCTTAATCTAAAAACTTGAAAAGATGGATGATACTGAATATAATTAGTGTGTGGTGTGTTTAGTAAAAAGTGTAATATTAGTATAATTCTCTGTGTATATATAGTGCTATTTGTACACACAAGTTGTATAACTATTGTACACATACCCCTAAATTTACCCACACTCCCTAAAAATTGTGATTTCAAGGAAGATGAGACAAGAGACATTTAAATAAGTGCAAGGGGTGTATATAAAAATCGTACATTTTGTGTGTACAAATAGCATTTCTATATATATATATCTCTATATATATCTCTATATTCCTGATTCAATTTTCTTTGAAATGACAAAATTTGAAGGGTAGAAATGCTTTGTACAAATTGATGTGTTGCCAGTCAAATGTATTTTTCCTTCATTTTGATTCTTGATTCTTGTCAATTTTCTGTTATTGTTTCTGCCCATCTTTTATAATGCAAAACCAAGTCCCGCCATTTTCTACTTCTAAGGCAGACTTATATGCATCCCTTCTGCAAACAAGTCTCAGAACTAAAGATTCGTTTACTATTAAACCAATCCATGCCTATATAATAAAGTATGGACTGCACGTGGGCGTTTACTTGATGAACAATCTTATGAATGTGTATGCAAAAAGTGGGTTTATCAACGATGCTCGCCGTGTATTCGATGAAATGCCTGTTAAAATTACATCTTCATATAACACGGTTTTATCTGCATACGCGAAACAGGGGATGATGAGCGAAGCTCGTTGTATCTTTCGTGAAATGCCCGATCCTGATTCTGTTTCCTGGACAGCAATGATTGTGGGGTATAATCAACTGGGTCATTTTGGCACTGGTCTGCGGATGTTTCTGGAGATGACGAAACTGAAAATTATGCCTACCCAATATACAGTTACTAATATTCTTGCGTCTTGTGCTGCTTCTGAAGCTTTAGACATGGGCAAAAAAGTTCATTCTTTCATTATTAAACTTGGCCTCTCTGGTTATGTATCTGTTGCCAATTCTTTGGTGAATATGTATGCAAAATCAGGGGATGTTGAGACAGCAATTGTGGCGCTTGATAGAATTAAGTTAAAGAATGTTTCAACTTGGAATGCCACAATTTCATTGCATATGCAAATGGGCCGGTTAGATCTCGCACGGGCTCAGTTCCAGGAAATGACCGAACGCGATATTGTTTCATGGAATTCGATGATCGCAGGTTATAATCAGCACGGTTCTGACAGTGATGCACTGGATGTGTTCTCAAAAATGCGCAAGAATCTCGATTAAAACCCGATAAATACACTTTGGCAAGTGTGTTATCTGCTTGTGCAAACCTTGAGGAGTTAAAGTTAGGGAAGCAAATCCATGCTTTTATCATCAGAAGTGAATTTGATATTCTGGGGCCAGTAGGGAATGCATTGATCTCAATGTACTCAAAGGGTGGCAGTGTTAAAATGGCAGAAAAGATTTTAGAACACTTTGGAACTTCCAGTTTAAATGTTATAGCATTTACAGCCTTGTTAGATAGTTATGTCAAGCTTGGAGATCTGGAACCTGCCAGACAGATTTTCAATTCATTAAGGGATCCTGATGTAGTTGCATGGACAGCAATGGTAGTTGGCTATGTGCAAAATGGCCTCAACAATGAAGCAATGGAGCTCTTCAGATCAATGATAAAGGAAGGTCCAAAGCCTAATAGCTACACTCTAGCAGCCACATTGAACATTAGTTCTAACTTGGCTTCTTTGAATCATGGTACACAAATTCAAGCAATTGCGGTAAAATTGGGGGTGGCATCAGCTGTGTCTGTGAGCAATGCATTGATCAATATGTATGCCAAGGCTGGTAATATCAATTCTGCACAGAGGGTTTTTGATGTAATACAATGGAATAGAGATGCAGTCTCTTGGACATCCATGATCCTGGCTTTAGCTCAACATGGGCTTGGAGAGGAGGCCTTACAACTTTTTGAGAACATGCTAGAGTTTGGTATTATGCCTGACCATATAACTTACATTGGTGTACTATCTGCCTGCACACACGTGGGATTGGTGGATAAAGGCCGCAGTTACTATAAGATGATGAAAAATGTTCATGGGATTGAACCCACCTCCAGCCACTATGCCTGCATGATTGACCTGTTTGGCCGTGCGGGATTGCTAGCGGAAGCACAAGATTTTATAGAGAACATGCCAATTCAACCAGATGTCATAGCTTGGGGTTCACTTTTAGCTTCTTGTCAGGTTCACAAAAATGTGGAGCTGGCAAAAATTGCAGCCGAAAGATTGCTTTCAATTGATCCTGACAATAGTGGGGCCTATTCAGCACTTGCAAATGTCTATTCAGCTTGTGGAAAATGGGCAGAAGCAGCTAAGGTTAGAAAGTCAATGAAGGACAGAAGGGTGAAGAAAGAACAAGGAATTAGTTGGGTGCAAATCAAGAGCGAAGTCCTCTTCCGATCTTGTCTTTGGTGCTGAAGATTCACTTCATCCACAAAGAGATGAAATTTATGAAAAGATAGCAAATATCTGGGATGAGATTAAGAAGATGGGTTTTGTTCCGGACACTGCTTCGGTATTGCATGATCTTGATCAAGAATTGAAAGAGCAGATTCTTAAACGGCACAGTGAAAAGCTAGCTATTGCATTTGCTTTAATGAATACCACAGAAGGTACTACTTTAAGGATCATGAAGAACCTTAGAGTTTGTAGTGACTGTCATTCTGCAATCAAATTCATCGCAAAACTTGTTGATAGAGAAATTATTATCAGAGATGCTACACGTTTCCACCACTTTAAGGGGGGTTTGTGTTCATGTAATGATTATTGGTAAGCTTGGAACAGTGTTATAAAATATCCCTTGTATGGTTAGGGCATTCTTCAACAGCGACCAACTGTGAATTTAAAGAGTCAGAAGCATACTTTTGAGTCACTCTGCTGCAGTTATGAGCACGGGGAGTATGGTATAATCTTCCCCGCTGATTCTCGTTCATGCACCTACTTGGATGGTATTTCCGAAGGAAAAGTTGACCAGCCGAGGATGAAGAATCAGGAATTATCCATAAAGTCCTGGCATCTACTGATAAGAATTTGTCATTCAGGGTCTATGAAGAAGTATCTTTGCCCTGGCTCAAAGCTGAGGCTTCAAGTTTAAGATGAAACTGCAAATGACTTTCTGCTCATTTTGAGGTTGCTTGAAGTAACTGGTTCATATTTATATAGAAGCTTGACACAGCAGAACAAGATTCTTGAATAGTCAAAGACATTTCTACCTTTATTGCAGAACGAATTGGATGCTAAAGGTTTGTCCCACCGTCCTCCCTTCCCTTATTGTCTGAAGTGGTATTGCTTGTTTTGAAACATGGCTCTCATGGCATTTGGATCCCCAGGTAGGGAGCAAATACCTACAGATGTGGTGCAAGTTTGATGCTAATCCAGGAAAATAGATCTACATGAAGCAGTCATAATCCAAGAACCAAGATGAGATGGTAACTGAAATTCTCGATTCTCAATTCAATGCAATACGCAATGCCAATGGACGGCTATCAAGTCCTCAGATTTTACGAAAATTTTTATGATCCTTGTTTCCTATACTTGGCAATATATCTGGTATGCAGGATAAGTTGGAAGTAAATAATACTTAAGATTTTAACTTTTCCTGTTTATAAAACTTCCAAGTTCACCTTACCAATCTAATCAACAAATTCCTGAATAAGTTCTACAATGTTACTGTTTGAGTCTGTCCTTCTGGGTATTGTACCTCCATTCTTGTTTTCTCTGGTTGTTATCCCCAGTGCTGATGACATACTCGTGCAGTTGATTTTTTATTTGTAACAGATACACTATTTGGTGTAATTCAGTGCTGTTGAAATATACATAAACAAGCTTTTCATAAAATTTTGTTCACCAAGAGCAAGATGGCAGGTCAGGTTTCATTGATTTCTTTGATTAATTTGATGAACGATGGTAACTTCATCGGTACAAGTAAATAGTTAAATAAAGCTCAATGTAACAAAACATTTGATCTCATTAGCTACAAGTAGAGTGCTAATTTCCTTATGTCATTCTCATTTACACAAATTAAAACCTTATATCAATGGCAATGCATTAGCATAAATGTAAGGATTAATCGAAATGTAAAGCTCTGCCTGGTCTCATTAGTTTATCTTTAAGCAAATAAAATAAAACTCACTTGACTCTTTGAAGTACAATTTGCAAGTTTCAAACTAGTTGCAATATTGGTCCCTACAATGTCCCATCCTACACCTCATTCTAGTTTCTTTTTACGGATGAAAATGGTCGGATTTTAACCCTTTTTAACTTGTTGTCAAGTTCTTCTTCTTCTTATTATTATTTTTAATGAGAGGGAGATAGAAGAGGGGTATGTGTGGTGTAAGCTCGAAAATTTCGCTTAAAATGTGAGCATCTAACTGCTATAACAATTATTTAAACCATTCAAGTGCAATTATTTGAAAGTACAATTACTTACACACACTTGAAACTAGGGTTGGGCGTCCATTCCGGGAAACCGCCAAACCCGACTGAATCGACCCGAAATGAGTCGGATCGGGTCGGTTTGCTACAGTAGCCGGTCGGCCGCGCGGGTTAGAAAGTGAGGAACCCGACCGGGTCGAGTCGGGTTCCGGGTTGACTTGGTGTAACCCCGGGTCAACCCGCTAACCGAGTCGGGTTAACCCGATTATTTATATATTTATATTTTTTTTCGACAAAATCATTGCTTTTTTTGGGTTTGAAACAGAAGGTCACAAATTCACAATTGTTTGTTTTTTATTCCTTGCTAATTCATTTTTCCTTTTGACAATTTCACACAAAAGCTCAAACACTCTCTCAAGTCTCAACTCTCAAGAATCCTAGTTATGCCAAGTTCAATTCCTCTTCCATCCTCCACTTTTGCTGCCCTCGACTCCACGCGCTCTAGCGGCTAATGACTGTTGGTCGCCTTCCATGCCGTCCTTCCGGTCAAGCCGCCGCAGCCATCTCCACCCTTCCGGTCACGCCGCCGCCGTTCCTGCTGCCCTCGTCGCGCTACTGATGCTGCCGTCTTCTTCCCAGTTGCGCCGCCGCAGCCGTTCCAATGGTGTTCATAATGACTAAGAATATGTGCAACATAGAGTAGTCTTTTGTAGAAAAGAGAGAGATCAATTACTGGAATTCCTTGATCTTTCCTATGAGATACAAATGCTTTCCGCGCCTCAGGATTGCTTTGTCTTTCAATTTTTTTGTTTACGAAATGAGTCAACAAATTCAGAATCAGAAATCTATAAGAAACCTAAAAACTTAGGTTAAAAGATGGGCTGAAATTTTTTTTGTAGCAGATGGGCCAATTTCAGAAAATTGGGCCTTTGTTCTAAAAAAAAAAATAATAATTGAGCCTTGTTTTTTTGGGTCAGCTCTGTAGCCGACCCAAACCGCCAACCCGACTCGACCCAAGTCAAGTCGGGTTAACTTGGGTTTTGGACCCGAGCCGGGTCGGCACGGGTTCGAAAATTCCAACCCGACTCACTGTCTGGTCGGGTTCGGGTTCGGCCCAAACCCGACCCGGCCTGACCCGACCTGACCCGA
The DNA here is from genome assembly GCA_963692815.1 of Nyctanthes arbor-tristis. Taxonomy (NCBI): domain Eukaryota; kingdom Viridiplantae; phylum Streptophyta; class Magnoliopsida; order Lamiales; family Oleaceae; genus Nyctanthes; species Nyctanthes arbor-tristis. The sequence continues at coordinate 16,166 of CAVNYN010201929.1, forward strand.
CGCTGCCCGGCCCTACTTGAAACGGATTTATAGAGAATAGAATGCAAGTAAACTTGACAAAAATATAAGATTTTATATGAGAGAGTACAAGCTCATATTGACTTATAGAAAATTACAAATAATATCAATTTTGAATCACAAGCCGCTTTGCTATGAAAATATTCAATTCAAATAGTTATGAATTAATAATTGTTCACAATATTTTTTTCATTTTCAATAATTTGAATGTCATTATCATGTGTTTGGTATACAATATCAAATAAATAATATTTATTAAATATTAAATTTCCTATTTTTTTATTATTATTATTCTGTCCTACAAAAATAATCAATCCTATTCCTATTTTTATTTTTTCAGATATTAAGAATAGTTCATTTAATAGTATTGAAAAAGTAAATTTAAAATCATTTTTTTAACATACCCTTTCATTTAATTAATTATTCTACACTAATAACTTTATTTTGTTAATAACAATGCATGTTATATATTTGAGCATATGAGAAACTAATATTTCAAAAACATTTTGAGAATCCTTCAAAAAAACTTACATTTTTAAAGGTGGGTGACTTATATTTTGGGGCGGATAAAAAAATGTTTTATTTTTACTAGATATATTGAGACGGATAAAAAAAAAAAATTACGGGATGGCTATTTCCACTTAGTGGAATAGTGTGTGTGTATATATATATATATATATATAAACAGTGGCAAAGCCACTTGGGGTCCTTTGGGGGCATTCCTTTCCCCTTTTTTTTAATTTCAGTTATTTTTAATATTTTTTTTCTTTAATTGGTTTTATAATGATAATTTGAAACAAAATATGGGTTTAAATATTTAAATAGATAAAGTTTTGTGTTGAAATTTAAACTAGGAAAACATTACAATGTTATTAATGCTATTATCAAAATTTATTTGTTTAAAATTATTGTATGAAGTTATATATGTGTATATAAAAATAAATATATCTAGCGAAATTAATAACGGTACATTGCATGTAAGAAAATAGCATTAGTCTTTTACTTTTATAATATTTTGTTTTACGAAAGAAAAAACAAAATAAATAAAATAAAATAAGTCACACCCTACTAGTTAAAGATTTACTATTGACCCCACTAGTTAAAAATTTGCTACTAACGCCACTAAATTTTACCCCGGCTCCGCCACGAGATACTAAATCAAAAGAAACAATTTTCCAAAATCAGCTGAGAAGATACGTCCAAAATCAGTTCATATAGTATGGAATCTTTCCTCACAGTGCTGAGTGTGATCACCGTCACTCGATAAGCTTTAAAATCTTTGATACTCCAGATTACAAGATTCATTCATTCATTCATTCCGCCTAATTATTTCTCATAATAACTCTGCATTCAGTTCTTCTTCCTCACCTAATCCACTGGATATAATAATAATTCACATATTCACCTAGAGATTGTGCAAGTGTGTGTACATTTCAGTAATGGGGTGGCAGAGGAATCTTTCAATTGGAAGTTTTGCGGGAGCATTCAAGAAGTCGAAGAAATTGTTGGGTATCAATGGTGGACCGGGGCGGGCTTTCTCCGCTTTGGCCCCGCCGGAGTTGCCGGGTTTTGATTATCAGCCGAAACCGTACAAGGGCCCCTTAGCCGATGAGGTCCTGCAGAAGCGCAAGAAGTACTTGGGCCCTTCACTTTTCTATTATTACCAGAAGCCCGTGAGTTAATCTGATGAGCTGTATCTATCTGATGACAAGATTGTATCCTTTATTACTGTTTTATCGACGCATGAGTGAGTGTACTTGTCTATGTGTGTGCTTTTGGGTGTGCATTTATTTTCTTTTGGGGTGTTTCTCTGATGTAATCCCTTAGTCCTCTTGTTAAAGGTTTGAAAAGTTGCCTTGTAAGTAGCAAAATTAGTTTAAGTATGGGCCACAGAGTAAACAATTTGATGTCCCATTGCCAAAATTGGAATATTTCTGCAACCTTATTTTAAGCTTTTTCAAGAAGTTTTATTGAGATTGTTGAAGGGCAGAATAGTTTTGGTGTGAATGAGGGATATTCTGTTATTTTCCACTTATAATAAATTTGTTATCATTTCTCTATTTTCTTGAAATTTCTGTAAGGAAAGATTCTATACATTTGAGCTCAACTCACTTAAAACACACTTTAGATCTTTTGGCAGTTTTAAAGAGTTGATATAATATATGTTATGCAATACGAAGCTTAGAATCATGCATCAAATCTCTACTCATAAAGATTCTTACACCCTAAGTTGCAGTTGGATTTATTTGTAGTTTTTCTGGTTCATGGTTTATGGTTGACATATTTATGTTTACTGTCTTAACATTTTGTCGTGCAAACAGCTCAATATTGTTGAAGGCAAAATGCAATACCTGTTTGATGAGAGTGGAAGGCGATATCTTGATGCTTTTGCAGGAATAGTTACAGTCTCTTGTGGTCACTGCCATCCTGATGTTTTGGATGCCATAATGGAGCAAAGCAAGCTCTTCAGCATGCAACAACCATATATCTACACCATGCGATAGCTGATTTTGCAGAGGCTTTAGCATCTAAAATGCCTGGAAACCTAAAGGTTTGTCATGTTTGTTAAGAGTTTTATCATTTCCATCAAGCAGTTATCTATTTTGTTTACTGTGATGACAGCCTAAATTTTCTGATTAGTTGCGTATACCTGATAGGAAATTTTCTCCTCTAAATTCATTCTTTTTTGTTGCAGATTGTGTATTTTGTAAATTCAGGGACCGAAGCAAATGAGTTAGCAATGTTGATGGCACGACTGTACAGTGGAAACCTTAACATGATTGCCTTGAGAAATGCATATCATGGTGGGAGTTCTAATACAATTGGACTAACAGCCCTTAACACATGGAAGTACCCAATTCCTCAGGTTTGTCTTCAGATGGATCGCTGAACTCACTTTGGTGTTTGGTTGCCTTCTAAAGTTTCAGGCTTCTCCTATGTTAAATACTGTCCCCCCCTTTTTCCCTTTTCTTTTTTTTAAATATTTCTTTCATCATGTCAGTTTTATCAGCTGAAATTATTGAGCATGGATGTCAATACGAGACATGGACACGCCAACATTATAGTTTATATATAGTATGACATGAACAAATAATGGACAAATTAACTAAAAATATTATAAAATACCATGTTTATATATTACTTCTTCCATTTTATACTCTCTCTTTTCCAGTGAAGTCGATAAAAATTTTCAGTTTCTATTTGGAATTTTTATTTATAGAAATTTTTGAATTCAAGTTGCTCCTTTTGCTTATTAAGATAACTATCATATGTACTTCATGCCTCTAATGCAAGGAAACAAAAATTTTCACATATAAATGGATAAATATGGTAGATATATAATATTTGTAATGGCATATACCATCTATCTTCTGTTGATTGATATAAAATACTGTAGGGTGAAATTCATCATGTTTTGAATCCCAACCCGTACCGTGGAGTCTTTGGTTCTGATGCCAGTCGTTATGCTGAAGACGTGAAAGATCACATTGAGCATGGCACTTCAGGAAAAGTTGCTGGTTTTATTGCTGAAACAATTCAGGTTTGTGGTGACTCTCTCTTTCTAATCGTGTGAATGTTTCCTCACATAAAAGTTCACTAATGCCTATAATCCCAAATGTCAAGTAATTGATTTATGTTTTCCTGCTTTTGAAACTCGATTCTTGCTTTTTACCTACTATAGGGAGTTGGAGGAGCTGTTGAATTGGCCTCAGGATACCTTAAACAGGTTTACGACATTGTTCATAAAGCTGGTGGTGTCTGTATTGCTGATGAGGTTCAGACTGGCTTTGGTCGAACGGGAAGTCATTACTGGGGTTTCGAGACCCAGGGAGTCATTCCTGATATAGTTACCATGGCAAAGGTTTGTATTAATAGTTTGACAGTTTCATATGAGAGACGCACATGGCATACATATTTTTTTGTTTATCGAACTCCTCTCAGCTACAATCTTTCTATGTTTGGGGGTACCTCTTGCGCTACTGACTACCTGGGAACTTATACTACTCCTCAGGGAATTGGCAATGGTCTGCCCCTGGGAGCTGTTGTAACGACGCCCAAAATTGCAAGTGTATTGGCTCAGAAAATACAGTTTAACACCTTTGGTGGCAACCCTGTATGCTCGGCTGGTGGACTTGCAGTACTCAGAGTTCTTGATAAGGAGAATCGTCAAAAGCATTGTGCAGAGGTTGGCTCTCACATGATCCAGCGCCTAAATCATCTCCAGGAGAAGCATGACAGTAATTCTCTTAAACTGAGAATTTTATATTCTTTTTCTTAAATTTTATCAGCATAGCCTGAATTTGATCGATAACGTGAAGCTTAATACATTTAAAAATCTTGCATATTAACCTTTTATGATTTATTCTTTAGTACTTAGTAGGCGTTTTTATTCTTATCGTGCTTTTCTTCATCTGAATAATTTCCCAGAAAGATTAAACTACATAGAATGTCACCCGCACTGCCTGATCTTATCTCAGAGTGCGATTCCCTGGTTAATTATTATCCCATATTTCCTCACTACATTGATCCTTGACTCCTGGCTCTTTAGAATTTCATGTCTTGTCAGTTTTCTGGGCAATACAGATTATGCAAAAATTAGCTTATCAACCTTTTTATGATTTTAGTGATGAAACAGTGAAAAACTTTTCCATCTCTTAACTAATTTTGTAGACAAGTTTTTTGCACCTGAACCGGCATGAACCTTCCTTGTTGACCTAGGGAGTTGGATGCTAACCTTGTTATCACAGCGTGCTACGTATATATTTATCTAAACTGGCAAAGAAAAGTAAATCGGCCATGTCTTATTTACTAGTTAAATCAAAACGCAGAAAAAAGAAAGAGAACACAGAATAGATCTCTCGTGATTTTACTGATTGATGGTAGTCACATGGATCAAATTATTTTGAAATCATTGCATTTAATGATGTTAAACGCTAATTAACATTCTTCCAATTTCTTACTCAGTAATTGGCGATGTGAGAGGAAGGGGCTTAATGGTGGGAATAGAACTTGTTACAGACAGAAAAGAGAAGACACCTGCCAAGGCAGAAACTGCCGTATTGTTTGAAAAGCTTAGAGGTTTGTAAAGCAAGTTGAAACTCGAACTTAGGAAGAATTTCAAGCATAATTTATGACATTTTCCATGTAATTAGGCTGTAATACTAACTGTCTTTCATGTCGGCAGAACTCGGAGTTCTGGTCGGGAAAGGTGGACTCCATGGAAATGTTTTCAGAATAAAGCCTCCAATGTGTTTCACAAAAGATGATGCAGGTATTCCCCATCACTATTTGGTTTTTCAGCAAGTTCATTCTTTTCTGAGGTAATTCATAAATAGTTCGAAGTGTTTCATTCTCTAGAAAATTTAGGATTTTGATTAAATTTTCCTTGTGCAGATTTCTTTGTGGACGCAGTGGATTATGCCATAACAAAGTTGTGAGAAGGTGGCAATGATGTTGAAGCCCTAAAAGGATCAACCCAAGAAAGCAGCTTATTTTCTGAAGAAGAATGATTTTATAAAGGAACTCCAAAACTTCTGAATTCTAATCCTACTGCAAAAGGGGAAAATGTAGATTTTAAAGATTAATTTTGCCTCAAGTGCAATTACATTTGTTTTTGGCATAAATAAATCATATTACATCAGATTACCTGCAAACGATTTTGCTATGCTTGTGCTTTCATCTTTGAGTGATTCCAGCCCTGTGGCAAGTACTTATTTGTACATATTAGTCGAACTGGAGTTCGATATTTTAGTTGTGCTTAAAACCGTGTCAAAACATGGAAATGATATAAAATTCTGGTGCCAGAAGCCTGCATGGCGTACATCTGGTTACGACACATCAATCTCGCACATAAACATAACCCGATGTTAGCTGATGTGGTATACCCAAACACACACCAAATAGGCTTCTAGTACCATTTAGAGCGCTAGACATCTAATTTTATATCATTTCTGGTCAAAACTTGTGTAATTAGAAGCACGCAGAAAACCAGCAAGTGTGCAAAATTCATAAGATCACTCAAAATACAGACTTCCATACGCCTATTTAGTGATTTACACAATGAGTTCTAAAGACTTTGCATGATCAAGAAAATAGGCCCAAAAAAAAAGTGAAAATTGGAATGGGAAAAGGAAAGATCGTTTGCGGACTTCCTCTTGATAGACTACCACCTATTATATTTACAACTTTTCATAGGAAGAAGATCAAAAAAAATTGCAGCAGCCAGTTGTCACATGTATGCTACACTTTACATTAACAAAATGCAAATTTAGCAGATGAAGCATGAACTACAGAGGTGACAATCGTTCATCGAGGCTCTGCACTAATCAGGCTGATTCACAGTGGGGACGAGAAACCCAAAGTGAACTTAAAGTGCGAAGACGGTGAAAATACTCCCCAAGAGCAAGGAGGCCACGAGCTGCTTGGCGTGTGGTAAGGTTGCGAGAAATCTGCATCAGTGTTTCTTTGCGAAGATGATCTGCCTGTTTTCAGGACACAAAATGAAGAATCATAACATCGTCAGATCTTTGCAAAAGTAGCTTTTCTTTTTCATCAAAGCACAAATATTGTTGTCAGGAAGATACATTGAAAAAGTTACCTGACCCACAAACCTCACCATGTCTTCCAATTTCTCCATTGCAGCAGTGATATGTGCCATGTAGTTTCCTTCACCCAGCCGTTTTGCGATGGTATCAGAAAGAAATTGATTCAGTCTCTCCAATCCCTGTGACAAAGCATCTTCTGCTTGTTGACATGATTGTCTCAGGTTATGGAGTTCCAATTTTTGTTGGTCTGCCAAGGGCTCTAGATGTGGCATGAGAACCTGTTCACATGAATTATCAATGAATGGGAAATTGTGGAGTCAAAATTTCATGAACGAGTAATGATCAAAAGCCAAAAGTCTGAGAAAGAAAGCTACTAAGGGAGGAGTGTACATTACCCTTAAAAGCTCCGATGGCCGAAATCCACCAATCCATGATAAAAAATGTTCAGCCGATGTCTTCCACATGCCAGACATGAGATAGAATACATCAACCTTTGCAGCTGTTGCTTTCATATTAAAGAGGTCAAAATAGTGCTTCATGCCTTCGTTGACATAAATGCTCAATTCCATATCTCCAATACCAGAGTACAGAGCATTCCTCAAATTATTGGTTTTCTTATTCTGTTCTGCCACCCAGTGTCCGTACTCCATTTCAAAGGTAGCAATACCTGGAGTTCAACAGCCCAAGCTGATTGCAGGCATGAGCACTTGAATACAAGAATGTAAAGTGTCTTGAAAGAGAAGAACACTTGAAGGTGAAATAACAAAACTCGAACAAAAAATTAGAAGGCACTCCCATCAGAAGAAATAACAGCATGCAACAATTTCAACATACAAGTAACTTTCAGTTGTTTCATATAGAACCAAGTGCGATTATTTTTAGAAACATATTTTATGAAGATGTCACGTGATCTTTTGGATGTTATGTGAGCTGACAAATTGCAATTGTTTAACTTGTATTTCTCATTTCAAGATATATATAACACAATCAGACAATCTTATAGACAAAGGAGAAACCGACGCTCTTCCGATCTCATCTCAGCAGCGAACTTTCTATGAATTCTATGGACACTCCATCTTAAACTATGTTATGTCCAATTCTCTATATGGATGTAAACAAAGTAGGAAAGCCGTTATTTTCCTCACCCAAAGTGTGATGCAGAAATTCACATAGCATGAAATTGTGCTCTTCCGATCTCTTGATCTGTGTAATCAACAGGTTGTTGCACACATTTGAGAAAAATAAAAGGTTCAAGTAAGGAAAATGGCCAGATAAACCTACAAACCTGGGTTTGTAGTTCCAGAGCAACCTAACTGACCAGTATCTAATCCGTCACCTATATATCGGAAGAGCGTCAGAGAAGATTTTCCTTTTAGAGGTCTTCCCCATTCAAGAATCAAAAGGAGATTAATACCAGAAAGCACTCTTGGTCGTCACAGGAATGAACTCAAAAATGGAAAAAACCTATGATATGGAGAATAATAAACAAGCTTTCTTTACCTGTTGTCTAGCCCTTTCAAGCTCCTGCTCTAACTGCATAAGTCTCAATTTACTATTTTCTAGTTGCTGAACATATGCCTGCCAAAAAATTAAAATAAATAAATAAAACTTATTGCCTGAAGAACCAAAATTTAAATAATAATAATAATTAATGAACAGATAAAAGCATTTTTCTAGCAAGGAAAAAGGGGTTGGGGTGGGGGTTTTC